>JARJLF010003200.1:0-20945 GCA_029378395.1 Mycena leptocephala | reverse complement strand
TTGTACACGGTGATCTGGGAGGCGGAATTTGTTGTAATCGAAATCGGCGGGCAGTCGAGGCAGATCATCAGTTTCCTCTGCTGCCTTCGGGGCGCTTCCAAAGTTCAACTCGCTCCAGTACTGGGGAAGATCCTCGAAGCTTACACCCTTAGGAAGGCTGTAAGCGCGGAACTTGCGGTCCATACACTTAGCGAAGTTCTTCCGGATTTCAGTTTGGTCGGCGGATAGATGAGAGAGGGACCAGTGGAGTGTCCCTGGAGGAAAACAATGTAAATCGTATGCAATAACCGTGAGACAAAGAAGAACGCATACATGGCATTGACGAGTTGACAGCTCGGGCACCGTTGACGGGGGATTCCTCTAGGAAGCTTTGCGTACGGATAGAGAGCTGCCGCATGGGTGGCTCTGTCTCCTCGCCAGTCAGCGAGTAATCTGCTGGTTGCACCCAAACATTGAGCTCTTTAGAAAACTCTTCACATTCGAAAGTGCACTTGACAGACTGCCAGTCGTTTAGAATTCAAGTGTAAAGCGACGGAGAAGAAGACAAACTCGCCTGATTCGGGAAACATTGGACGATCTCAGGCGCTATTGATTCTAAGAGACCCACGCATTTCTGGAAAACGCGGTCTCCGACCCCTGGTTCTGTTCCAAACAAACGCTGGTCCATCTCCTCCAAGGAGACATATTGGAAACCAAACATTCTGGCAGTATTATGGTAGGCAACAATAACACCGTCCATGTCTCCGATTCGCACTTGGAACCTGGAGAGACCATGAACTGAGAGCAGAGAATGTCAAGACGTCGTGCATACCCATATTTCAGGAAAGCAGACCGAATAAGGTCATAGTATTCTCTTTCGAAACTTTCCACCAGGCCATGCGCAGACTTTATCAAATACCCAGAATTTTCCTTTCTAACGTGTCAGAAAAAGCCCACGAAAGAAACGGCAAACTAACCTCCCAGTTGAGAATATCCATACGGACAGGCAGGCAAGCACGGGTTTTGATGTCAAATACACCAGTTCCTGGTAGCCGTCTATCTACACAATCAAGTTGTGAACGCATAACGAATTTCTCTGACTGCGAAGCGGCGTTAGAAGATCTCAAGTCATAGTGCGGAGATTAACCTTGGCATATCGATAAGCCTCTCCATTGGATCTTCTTCTTCTTCACCCAGGGGCGGTGAAGACCGTAAATATGTACCGAATTCGGCTTTCGACATGGTCAGGAACTTCTCCAAGAGCGTCCCCTTTGTGCACAGAGATGATGAACGAGAACGATGGATGAGAGACGAGTACACACCAGCCAAGTCAAGATGTTCTTCGAGGTATCTTCGGAATCGGAGTCAATGGCATAGACTCCCTCCTTGTAATTGAAGATCACGGAGGTCGGCATTCGTTGACCGGGGGTGAAATTTTTATCCTACGAACATTGGATGACTTTCAAAGATTGGGGGACCCACTTACTTCGTGCTGAAAATTTTGACTCAGAGAAGAAATGTCGACTTTCTTGTGTTCGGAGATAAGGAAGTAACAGTGACTGAGCATTCCGGTAAGCGACGAGGTCGAGCCAGCGAAGAGACGATTTTGGCGCTTCGCTAAAGCTCTCAAGTCCTGTACGGAAAGATGAGGATTAAGAGAACATTGGGGTAGAGTAAGAGTGAACCTCGTCTCGCGAACTCTTGATGAACCCGGGTAACCGCTCAAAGGCAAAGTCCGTTACTTTGGGTATATTTTCCAAGTGCGGCGGGAAATTATAAACGCGAGATCTTGGATCTTGGAGCCAGTGTACTCCTGGGCTGAAAAAAGCACCCCGATGGTTAGCCGGATTCAGTGCCGCCACGAGTGACGACTGACTTGAACAAAACGCGCTCTAGTCCATGTTCAAGGGTCGCGATGGGTTTATGCTCTGTTGTTGGCTCGAGGTCTGCAGAGCGTTAATGGACGGGTGGGATAATCAAAATATTTCTCTCACCGTGTAGAACAGGTTTCTCCGAAGGATCAATAAGTCCTTCAATTTTTCGTGTATATGCAACTGGAGCTTGCTTATGAGGAGGAGGCGGTTTTTTTTTCGGAGGTGTGGATTCTTTCGCGGGTGGAACCCCAATGTGAGGCGGTTTTTGTCGCTTCGAATCTTTCGGTGTAAGGGCTACTCAAGGTTTGTAAGGGTCTGACGCGAAGACCGCGAACTCACTATCTGAACCCCAATCGTCCTTCCACTCCTCAGATTTCCAACCAGACTGAGCATCGCCAATCTGACCTTCCGCTCCATATAGTGATGCTGGTATAAGATTTATGACCTGTTTCCGAGCTATCACCTCTTTGGAGGGAGAAATGAACGACCGAGACGACTTTCGTTTGAGTCGTTCAGCAAGGGTACGCTTGGGTTTCTCCGCATGGGCCGGTTTCTGGGACACAGCAGTGGAGTAGGCAGAATATCCGAGGATCCCATTTCTTGTCAAAATACACGATCCTGCATTCAGGACACCCCGCCTCATGAACGCGACCGAAGACTTGAAAAGAATTCAAGAAAATTAGACGTCACGTGACATGCGTCTATCCGCATTTGGAATGCGGGGATCGGCGTCTATACTACAATCTTGTGTTCCTCCACTATGGCAGCCTCAGGTTTCTTCACGTCTCTTTTCCAATGGCTCAGCAGGAAAGCTTTCAATACCTCTATTCGACTCTAACTTGAACCTGATATCCAGCTTCTTCTTATCCAAAACCGCTGAAATTGGTGCGTTTGCCATTGCTGCGGTCGTGCGGAGCTAACATACTGCCTCTCAGCCATTGTTGGCCTCCAGGTACATCTACACATTGGTGTGTGACTACTAGCTTACGACTGCTTCAGGCGTCAGGAAAGACATCCTTCGTGAATGTCATTGGTTCAGGCCAGGTTGGAACCCTCCCTTATTAGCTTACTGCTCCCCCCGCCCCCGCCCCCGCCCTCCATTCTGAAGCTCGTTTTTTTCAGTGGAGCGAGGAAGTTGTTCCCACAGTGGGATTCATCTTCCGAAAAGTAAGCAATCCGCCCTCTAGACACTTTCAGTACGATGGAATTCGGCAGGTACGAAAGGGAAATGTAACCCTGAAAATATGGGACGTGGCCGGTGCGTGTTTCTATCCTTGCTTCCAGCGAGACCTTATCCTTTCCAAAGGTCAACCCAAATTCCGTTCCATGTGGGAACGATACTGCCACGGGGTGGATGCGATAGTGTAAGGTTTCTTGACGGTGTTATTTTGTCGGTTAACGTGTCGTTACAGGTTTATCATCGATTCAGCAGACGCAAGTCGCGCATCCTCCATCGCTGAATGGTTCTCTGATGTCCTCATATAGCCCGAGAAATTTAACACGGCCCGTTTTGAATTGCATCAGCTGCTGGGCCAGCATACACTTTCTGGTGTGCCGTTACTCGTCGTCGGTCTTCCCCAATTTCCCCCCCGGAGCGTTACTTGACACTATCGCTCCAGCTCGGCAACAAAAATGATTTGGAAGGACACGTACCAGTGAAAGATCTCATCAGAGACCTGTTCGTATAATTTTTGGCGTCTTTTTCCGCAGGGTTTGGCCGTTGACCTTCAAATATTAGGCAATTGGACAAAATCACGGATAGGCCCGTCTCGGTAAGCCCTCCAAGTTCCAACCTCTGGTATCGACTCTGAACACTTCTATTAATCTATGCAGTGCTACTCGGTTTGTGACTCTCCAGCTTTTGTCACTGCTGATTTACACCGCCCCAGTGTTCGATGAAGAGCCAGCACAACCTCGACATCGTTCTCCAATGGTTGGCTGGCCGAAGCCATTAATTCAACATTTCAATCTTTGGATATGCAGGAAATCGAAGGGATATTGTATTGATTTTTTGTAATACTTAATGCAGTTGTCGGTGACACCGAGATAAAAATGGTGTCCGCCATGGATCAACCGAAGTGTGCATTTATTCAAATGACAAAAAGATAATTATAAAACTTTATCTTTTCATGCCTCCTTCTGCACAGGTCCGGGCTTTCCGACGGGTCCTTTTCCTTTAGGCACTGGCTTTAGGATCTGGCTTTCCATTCGACCCTGGCTTTCCACTAGGTTCTGGCTTCTCATTAGGCTCTTGTTTTCCGTTAGGTCCTGCCTTCCCACCATCAGATCCTTGCTTTCCACCAGATCCTGGCTTTTTATCAGATCCCGGCGTTCCATTAGGCCCCTTTCCACCCGGTTGTGGCCTGGTAATAGGTCCATGTGGGGGAAGGGCAGTGTGGGAGGGTTCCGAATGACCGCCTTCCGAGTGTTGAGGCGCTTTGCCGATGGACGTTGAACCAGACGGTACAGGCGATGAAGAGATTTTCGCGGACTCGGACTGCGGAGCCGTCGGCGACACGGAAATGCTGTCTTTAGTGCTAGTGGGAGGGACAGGATGGTCTTCTGTGGATTGGAGTGCCGCTTTGCTAATAGATTCGGAAGAGATTGCGGTGATCGATGTATGAGGGTGCGTGACAGTAGACGATCTAGGGATCCCTGTTGTAGGCAAGTGCACATGGGAAGTGGTCGAAGCTGGAGAGGTCTTCGAAGAATGGGGCGTTTCGGCGTGTTCCTGGGATTTAGTGCGCGTGCTCGAAGTGATGGCAGCCTTGCTAGACGATGTCGATGTAGTTGGCTGGGTGCGATGTGTGGATTTGGTGCCGGTCTTAGATGAATGAGTAGGCTGAGGCAGGTCCGAAGACTCAACATGGGGATGCGAGGGAGTGGGATGACCGACGGTTGATACCGCTGGACCGGAGGGGGAACTCTTCGATCTATGAGTGGATGAAGAAACCACAGAATGGGGAGCTGATGGCGACGAAGACGGGGTCGGATGATGACCGAGGGTTGATGTCGTTGGCTTTGGAGTGGAAGTCTTCGAGCTCGAATGTGTGGACGACGAAACCAAGGTATGCGAGACACTGGATGATGCTGGTGGGGAGGAACATGAACACCATCCCGGAGGAGGAACCTCATTCGTCGTATTAGCTGCATTGGCAGCAGCAAATCGCACAAAGTTGGTGTACGTAGAGGTGAGATTAGTTTTGACTCCCGGCTGCATCGTGTCAGAATTTGGTTTTAAAAAGAACACGAAGGAAATAACTTACGAACGTCGCGTTGAGAACGGCATCTATCTGCCCTGCAAGAATGAGCGAAGATGCGGAGGTCTTGTTCATCAAGTCCGCAACGGCATCAAGGCGAGAGAAGAGGCTGGGATCAGAGGCGTTGGCTTTATACGAATACACGGGTTTCTCCATAAATTTGGCGACCTCGTCAACTTGCTTCATTAATTCATGTCAGAAATGTCTGTCTGGTACAAGCATAGAAATGAGGACGAACCATGGCATTTAAGGAAAGATCGATGAATGCTGTATTGTTTGAGCTGGTAATTATATCCGTAAGATTTGTGTAGCCTTTCTTGAGGTCTGTGATCTTAGCAGCGTCTTTCGAAGGGTCTAAAGTCGCCAAAGTGCGATTGATCTGATCGCATGGTCCTCCCGGCGCCTCAAGGACCTGGGCAAGTAAACCAACGTCGAGAAGGAAACCTGGACGAAAACCATTTAGCGATAGACTCAAATTTGGCACGAATTAACATACCGCATGTCGCGTTGCTTTGGTTGGGCGAAACAGTCTACATTGGTCATCAGCCGACGTTTTTAGCTCGCTTCAGAGCTCGAAAAGCTCACCACGGAGGAATTCGAAACAACCGCAGTGGAATTGTCGTAGTGGTAGAAAGTGGCGGTGGAATTCGCAACTAGCGATTCCACACCTGGGTTCTTAGGCCTTAAACAGCTCTAAAAATGTTGATATTAAAAGCTATGGCAGAAACATTTGAGATGGGACATACATCCTGATTCATCTTCTTCCCGTCGATCATAAGAAGAGATATCATCCCATTAGGCCACTTGCTTGGGTTATCGCAGGCGAAACGCTGTCCGGGACGACCGGGGGCAAATTCGGTTGTGCTGGACGGTTCAGAGAGCGCTGCGGAAGTCGAAGAAGGCTGTATTGGGTCTTTCATAGATTCCAGCGGTGCTGCAAGAGCTGAAGCTGCAAATATGAAGACAAGAGTATAATGCATCGTCACAAGGAAAATTGGATTTTAGAAAAGAAAATGAAGGGAGGGATATGCACCAGGCAGAGGCGACAGACCAGCTGTTACGAAGGATATCGTTCCATGCAGCCGACTTTTATATAATTTCGGACCAGGATACCTCAAGCTGCTTTGTGCGACTCGATCTCCAGGCGACGAGAGTTCCGTCGGAGGACCGACATGCCAAGACCGCTCACTATTAATTCGTTGACAGCCCAGCATTGGCAGTCGTCGACGGAAGGTTGAAGAGCGCCCAAGCCATATGTATCCGATCATCCATAAGCCGCACTGAGGCGCGCTGCTATCGCCCTTGTTGACGACCAACATACCCGCAGACACCCTAGGCGGAGAGACCGGCCGGTGGTGATGACTCTTAAGGCACGCCGAGCGGTCGCCCAGCGGTGTTTTACCCAGTTGCATCGATATCGCAATGCTGCCGTTAAGCGTGTACCTTACTTATTCGAAGACAAAACCGAGTCCTGGGACAACGTGTGGCAAGGCAACAGGCCTAAGAGGATGGACATGAACAACAAGGTGAACGAGTAAAGTGGTTGTACCCGGGCCGGGCTCTAAATTGATCCGTCGAAACTTTGACGCGTAAATTAAAAGGCCGTCTATTACGCGGACAATACAATGGCGAAGGAAAGCGACATGCCACCAACAAATTTAACAAGAGTGCGGTCCTCCTAATAGCCTTCCTCGCTCGCCATGAAGAGGTATATTGGTGATAGTACTGTAATCCTAGAAGATTTGATAATTTTAAGGTGTCGGACCCGCACCATGCCGCTCATAGGCGTTCTCGTCAGGCGGCGGGGGACGGCGCTTGGGGTCCTTGATGAATACGTTGTCGCCCTTGATGTTGAGGAACGAATACTGGGGGAAAATTCGGTCAGGACCGCTACACCCAAATCATGATCATAACGCACCTCCGCCAAATCCGTCGTGCCGCCGCGGTTGTAGTTCTGGTACACCAAATTCGGCTGCAAGACGCGTCAGTGAGGGCAAGCAGATACGTGGAGCAATGTGAACTAACCTCAGTCCAGAAGGGACGCAATCCAGCAGCCTCGAGAGACTCCCACCAGGTCAGGAATTCTGTAAACGACAGGTTCCAGAGGTGGATTTCGAGGCTGAGTTGGCCGAAAGGTAGGGGTTTGCCGTTGGCAATATAGGGCTTGACCAGAGCAGTAAGGGTCTCAAATTCCCAACGCTCGATATCAATTTTAAGCAGGTCAATGTGTGTGTGACCTGTGAAAGGGCTCAGCTTGAATAAGTCAAAATAAAGAAGAGGATTCACCATTCATTTTCATGAGACTCTCGAGAGTATACATCTTGTCGACGTCATCTGGACCGTGTTTGTCCGTTCCTGCCAGCCCGAAGGGGTGGAAATGGGTACGGTGGGCCTGCGAGCGAGGGATCTGGGGCCCAAAAGAGTTTACGGAGAAGTCGTAACCCCATATTTCGCAATTGTCAGTGTTGGCGAGAATTTCTGACTCGAAGGAAGATTCGTAGTTGATGCCAAATGAGTACACGATGCAGTCTGGCTTGGTTTCGAGCCGGGTGATGCCACATATCCATTTGCCGCCGTCACCAAGTGCACCCAACCTGGTAAAAGGTGATGAAGCCACGAAACCCGAAGAGGGCTAGTTGGCACGCACCGTTGCAGCTCGTGTGGGCAGTTGAAAGCCGCAGGGAAAAAGTCCCCTGATAGCGACATGATTATTTCGCGGAAAAAGACAAACAGACAAGCTCGACTCACACACGGTGTATGCTGGCCATGGATCCTTGTTGGGAGGAAACCTGGTGAAATGCGAATCAAAATGTGGTGAGCAGACAAGTGCACAAGTAGCTCACAAGGCGACGTCGTTTGGAGTTGGGCCGAACTTCCTGAGCTATAATTTAGCACAGTCAGAAAAATACAATGGTATCTTCTTACTTGATTAGCTCTTTACGGTCCAATAACAACTTGTTGTAAATCCGGTCGGAGCGTGCAAGTCGATTGGGCAAGTCGTGGTCCTCAAGCTGTGTGATTCTTGTGACCGGAGGTGGTGGGCCCACTGGGGAGTCTTGGAATGGGCCCATAAGATAAAGTGTGGTTGCAATAGCCACGAGAATGAAGACAACATAGCGCGGATTCCTTGACCAAAATGCAGCCATGGTGGGGGACCGGTGGAGGAAGACAGACCCTTGGCTGAGCTTGGCTGTTTTCAATGCTGTTTTCAATCATTTCGATCTGATGGCCCGGTTCTCCATTCGTTCCTCCTCCTCCTTAGACCTATTCAACTTGGAGGAGGGCCTCCTTTCGACCCGTCTTCTCCTCTGTTTAAAAAGAAAAAAGAAAGCCCCACAAGTAACACTCGTTCGATTGAGGTTGAGGCTCTTCGATTATGACTTGTCCGAATTCCTGTGCCAACTTTTCGAGTCTAGGCTACAGCCGCCAGTATACATCTAGCGTCAAATTTCAGCCCTGTTACCATCGTATAGGGTCTTGTTCAATTCAAAAAATCAATTCAACTTTCGTTCCCTCTGTTCCTGGGAGAGTCTTGGCGAAGGCTCTCAGTCGACAATTCGTTCGGATGCGATGTGGAATGTGTAGTGTCGTTATAATAAGCCGCGTTTAATTGTCGTTTACATGCTGCCTTTACAATAAAATCCCGCTCCGAGTCTCCCGACCAATTCTGATGTTTTTGCAACCGCGTTAGTCGACTGTTCGGCCTTATTTCGTTGTGTTGCTAAGGCCAAACAAGAATGATAAGTACTGCGGTTACGCGTACAATGCTCCCACGTTTACCCTCTTCTCCTCCTGCGTTGACCGCGAGCCGTTATGGCGTTTGACTTGCCTACCCTTCGGATCGTCTCCTACGCAATTTTGGTGCGCTTCGTTGCGCTGAATGTTCGAATCACAGTGGCTCATATTCACCGTCCCAGGCTTTGTTTTCTTTCATCGTCTTTGGCCTTACTATCGGTAGGCTCAACTACACCAATCATCTCCCCCGTGGAGATCCTTTGAACGGAGGTCCGAGTCCACGACCACCTCTCTCTTAGTCCGGGCTGAAATGTGTCCTATAGGAAGGGACTTCTATGACCCCGATATTGTGGAGCTTTTGGTAACAAGCATGATGTCCATGGCTTGGGCCGTCTTCGTGTATGTTTCGCCCCGGTTGAGAAATTTAATTCTCAAGTTAGACCTGTCCAGCATTCGCGCTATCTATAAGCGCGTGGAGGATAACCTCGTTTCAACCTTCCGCGGAGAACTCGTTGGATTGTTTATTGTCTGGATGTTCTGGATCGTCGGAACTGCTATTGCGACTGTACGTTAACTCTTACTCTTTCTTCCATCTAGCGTTGAATTTTTCCAATAGACGCAATGGGGGAATCTTGGCTTTTGCCAAGAATTTGAGGCCTGCCGCGTTCTGTCCGCAATCGTGGCTTTCTCGTGGCTCTGTTGGCTTCTGGTGTCGTTCAACTTCGGTGTGAGCCTTGTCTTTATCTTTGCCAACGGCGCTATGTTGGAGCCGTTGCACGGCCAGTGGGTTCCCGGACCCCGGGAAGGGGACCGTGACCAATACACCGAGCGTCCCTCGCGGTCTCGTCCGGTCTCGGCTGCGTAGAGTGATTTACGGCGTCTATTACGGCGGACTTACCCTGTAGGAGGGATTTCATTGTATCTAACCACTCTCTTTGCTGTGAACTCGTATGGCGAGAAATACCATGTTTTAAATCATTGTACACTGCCAGCTTCAATTCTCTATCGTACATACATAGATAGGTAAGTCAAATTTACATAAGTTGAACATGTTATACGTTCTCCGGTTCATTCATCTTCAGCCACAATCCACCTTCTGAGTACATAGTTAGGTGCATCTTGGGGTGGATTTTGTCCATTGCCTTTCGTCCCTCCAACATTGCCCATTCCGGAGGAGGATGGGCACCGGGCGGGAAGGCGTCCAGGTCCAAAGAAACCGACGAGAAGTTCTGGAGAAGTCGGATAATGATGAACGACATTTCGTTGTATGCAAACTTCGGAGGTTTGTTAGCAACATATGGATAATAGTGGACGGTCATTCCGCACCTGCTGCCCCAGACAAATGCGCGGGCCCGCATTGAATCTAGATACAACGAATTAGACGTTTCACTGAGCGAATTGCAATCTAAAACTGACGGCAGGAATTGGAAAGAGTTGGTCAAGAGAGTGGTCTTCAGGCGTTCATCGAGCCAGCGGTCCGGGTCGAATTCTTCAGCGTCAGGGCCCCACAGATCTTTGCGTCGGTGCATCAGAAGTACAGAGTAAGGAACCCTGTGCAAATTTAAGCATGCTTCAATCATCGGATTAAAAACAACGTACTGCGCCCCGGCTGGGATGTAGATCGGTTTTTTGTTGGGGTCAGGTGAGGGCCATGTAGTCGCATTAATGCATTCCCTACAAAGAATTGTAAGGTAACACGGGTTGTGAGTCGCTTGCCATTACCTGACGTTGAATGGACTAGAATAAACAAATCAGTTCACCACATTTATTTTGTAGTCATTCGAGAACACTCACACCGAAGGGTAGAGCCGCATCGTCTCTACATAAGTAACTCAGTGGAACGTTTCGGGAAACAGATATATGCGAAAACCCACCATTAATCACGGCTCTAAGGAACTTCATATCTCGAATATCGGCATACGTGGGACGTCGACTCGGGCCAACGTGTTCGAGGATTTCTTCACGCAGTCGGGAGGTGACGTCCGGGTACATCGCGAGGCTATCACAGACATCAACATCCATCGTTCGGTTGAGGCAAAGCCAAAGCTCACAAGTACATGATCGCAGTGGTCGTCCACTGCGTGGTATCCTTGCCAGCTGATATATAGTCAGGATCAGTAGGTCGTGTACAAAAGGTGACACCAAACCCAGCAAAATATTCAACCTAGATGCAGAATTAGGGGTATGTAAAGCAATAGGTTGGCAAGGGACATACGTTTCGTCTTTGAGAACTTTAGGATCTAAAATATGGTCTCAATGTTGACCTTTGACGCAGGAAGAAAGTACCAACCAGAGGTCACGTTGAGCAATTCATCAAGGAGTGTTCCGTCCTCCGTAACCTCGTCGACTGTCTTTTCCAAGGTGGAACTCAACGAATTTGTCAATTTCTTCTTCTCGACAGCCTCTCGAATTATCGGGTCTATATACGCGCTGACAATTTTCATGGGTGCGACAGTCTTGTCAGACCACATTTCAACCATGGGCCACGCCCATCCGATGCGCGCTCGATTGGAGACGTGCAGCATGGATTCGTTGAATGCGGCCGAGAATGCCGTAGCCACCTGTGCTCGAGCAGAGTCCGATCCGGGAGTCGCGAAAGTAACATTGTGCGGGAAAGGCAGGCTTGCGTGCAGACTGTTGACACAGGAACCGAACAAGAACTCGGTGGCTGAGTCCATCGTGAAGCGTCCAATAAGATCCTGAATGGTACTTCAGAAAAGGTGAAACTCGGCAGATCTTGGGCAAACCTGAAAGTCAATGGCATAGCCGGATTTCATGCGCTCCCGGATAAGGGAAATAACATCCTCTGCGTGACGATCAAAGGTGTCAAAGTGGGAAATTCTGTCGCGACTGAAGAAAGGCCTGTTCATCCGGATAAGTACTCCGCGATTCAATATTCAAACGCCGAGTCGAACCTGGACATTGCACGGTGAAATTTCCACATTTCGCCTGTCGAGGCTGTTCAGTAGGGAGGTCTCAATAAAATCAATTCACTTGCCATCAGAGTTGAAGACGCCGGTCTATCGGAATTAGGTGGTCAGTGGCGAGCTCTAGGCTACATAGAAATGAAAATACCCCGAGCACGGAACTCATGCCATATTGAAATTGCGGACCTGCAGATCAAATGAGTAAAGTAGATGTGCGCTTACTGCGCGCCAACGACCAACCCTTCCTATAGTTATCGAAATCGGTGGCAAGGATGATTTTAATATGCTCCGGACACGTCGTCAGTATAACATCCGCCCACAACGGACGCAGATTGGACACTGGTCCCACTTCCTCCATAACGTCCCGCAACCCGTCGCCTGCACCGATTTAGTATTAAGAAATAAGCAAAAGAAACCGAGATGTTGGACCTGGATATCCATATTTCCAGATCTTCTGCATATCCATGAGCAAATCCAAATTTCCAGGCCACTTTCCGCGCGTAGACGTGGGAGCGAGGCGCGCGCCAATCGCTGCGGCCGCACGTCGGTGTTGCAAGTGCTTGAAGGTCAACCGAAGAGTGGTATACACGGGAAGACTGGCGCTGGCGGCGCAGATTAAAACCCATGCAGGTACATGAATGCCAAATGCTGTCGCAGCGAGTTGGCGAATGACTGTAATGGTACAGACAACAGGAATGCCCAGCATAAGGGCATTTCGTCCGAGGTAGACTAGGCCTGGGGCAAACATGATGGTAGGAGGAAGAGAGAGGTGGGGCTCCTCCGATTCCGGAGACTTTCCTAATGAACTCCAGAATCCAAATTGGGAAAGCAATAAAGTCTCACCTGACCTGATTGATAACCGACTCTATTTCACATGCAAAATCATTATCCGGGGCGGGGTAAGTACCAAGAGGCAAGAGCACAAGCTAGTCTTTAAAGAAAGCTTCAAGACATGCTATGTACGTGGTACAAAAATGACTGAGTGAACTAAAAGGTTGAAAGTGGTGTGGACCAAGTTTTTGTATGACACAACACAAGGCAAAATCGGTAGCCAGTCTTTTTCACGACGAATTCGCCGTAGTCGGATCCATAAATTATCTTTTGCTGGAGGGACAAGGCTCTATTGGATTATCTAGACGGGAGACCGAAAAACGCTCGATTTCTCGTGATTTCAACGCCCGAAGAGTGAGCGGTCGTGAGTGCACTTGGCTTTTGGGCACGGACAGTGACACTGTCCACAGAGGCAATATTGCAGGCAGCCCTAGCTACCTCGACCACGAAGGCTTCGAGAGTGAGATATTCCGTACTCTCGATGGTCTTTGGCATAATATTAAACTTGCGTTTCGAATGAAGCAAGTATGAGCCGCACCTTCAACAAGTCGGCGTGTATCTTTTGCCAGCTTTGGGCCAATTTGAGCCATTCCAAATCATGAAACTGGAGATTCAAAAGCACGGTCTGTTTCGCCTCACGTTCCGGAGGGTTCACACCAATGATGATAGTCGCTCGTAAATCGTGGATCAGGCATAGATTGTATTCGTCTGTAGTTGTTCTCGTACGCCGAATTTCAACACCGAGAGACTCCGCATGAAGGAACTGGTTTTTGGCATGCGCCTGAATCTCTACCGCCAAGACTCTATTATCCATTTTCAGAGCCAATTGAGCAATAGATTCGGCTAGTTCAAAAAGGCTGGGAAAAACCGCGTCCTGAGCCGCTTTGACGACGTCCTTGGCTAGGTTTCCATAGTGGACCGAGTCCGCTACATCATCCGAGGCCCCGGCTTCGACTAGAGAGGCTTCCACATGGATCGATACGACGATGGGCTGTGGTCGAACCTTGCCCCAGCGATCAGGTCCTACTGTGCTATTCAGCCGCAGGTCCCGGATGATGATGATGTCTTTCGGGTTCGGAAGGGGCATTTTCCCTTCAGAGAGACTGGAGCTTATTTAAACGAGGAAAGTGTAAAAGGAAGTCGAAGACAAGTGGAGGAAAACAAATTTTGGTCGTGTTTGTCTATAGCCTGACGCTGCTTGGACCTGTCTGCCATCACCTTCTCATCCACTGGCGCAGTTATGAATGCAACTGAGCGCATCGAAGCAGCCTGCAGCTTTCTACTTCAGTCGCCACCAGGGGAGATTAACGATGTCTTAAACGGTGGAGTCGATCGCTTCCGCGTTTCTCAGCAAGCTGCTCACATCTACCTGCGGAACGGTAGATGTTCGTAACATCATCTCGGACGATGACTCCCTCCATGAGGGCGTCCTACCTGCGCTGAAGGAATACAATCTTACCCAATTTATGACGGTCGATGTTCCTGGAACGGATCACCAGGCGCGTTCTCGCTTCGGCGCGCTGTATACCAAGCTAACGTATGAACTGCCAGTCAATCGTCAGCGAGGCTGCGCGGGTCGCGGAAACACAAGAAGGGCAAGAGCGATTCATAGATCCTCGATCCAAGACGAGTTTCTTATTTGATCACCTGAGTCTGGTGCGTCCAGTTAGTTGTACAGTCGCTGCGGCTGGATTTTGTCCTGATGGCATGGTCTCTATAGGAAGCTTCTGATTCGCAACCAGCAGAACCAGATGCCGATTCTGAGCCCTTCCGGTATGTTATGACAGTGCTTCACGCTATTTGGAGGCCGACGGCGTTTTATATTCAGCGCTGCGTTGGAGAAAGCCACCCTGACATACCTTGCTGCTCATTTCCACGATGGCGTTTCATCGATTTTCGGGTCCAAAGGAGGGACGAATCGGTTCATAATTCAAGTCGTGGCCAATAAATACAACCCGTCGAATTATTGGTGAGAGTCTCGTCGCTTGAATGGCAAAAACTCATGCGTACAAGGGCTGGGAGATGGCGTTCGGAATACACGATTGATCTGAACGAAAACACAGTGAATGGCAAGGTGCTGGTGAATGTACACTATTACGAGCAGGGGAACGTAGGTTCCAGTGTTTTTATGACGTTTCAGGCGCTCAAAGGCTGCTAGGTTCAACTTTCGACAACGCACACGATATCCTTGTCACTGCCGACGGCAATTGTAACGTCCTCTCCGAGCTCTTCTGCATCAAAGATTCTTGCGTTGATCGAGGACGAGGAGGGTAAATACCAGACGTCACTAAACGACACGTACCAGGAGATGGGGGAGAAGACATTCAAAGGCCTGCGGCGTGCGTTGCCGTTAACACGACAGAAACTGGATTGGGATAAGGTTGGGAGTTTGGTAAACGCATGAAATATGTCGCTGATGCATTCTCTATAGGTTCTTGGATATAAATTGGGAGCCGAGCTTGCGTCAAGCAAGGGAATGTTTGGAGGCTCATGACTGTATCAAATTGGACATGTAGTGTACTGATAGAGCATGTGCGTCGTGTAATACTCAGTCCAACCCGCATTTCAAGGCAGAGAGTATATCAAACACGTCGGCTGCCGTATTTTTTTTTTTGTAGCACTAGGCTAAATATGATGAATGCGAATATATGTGATATAGGTGTAAGTCCAGAGGAAGTCAAGAAGGAAACATAAGCCGAAATCCGGACGCGACGGAGAGGGCGGAATGAAAAGATTTGGAGTTCAAGTTGCGATTTATTGTTTATTGAGTTTATGCACGAATTAACCACAGACTCTGAAAACGCAATTTTGCAGACTTTGCAACCAAAAATGAGTCGTTAATACAACAGCAAGTTCTACGAGCAAGGTAACTTGTGTGAGAACGGAAAAGGACGTTGCTAGGAAAGAGAGGAAGGACAAAGGTGGAGGGTTCGGCCGATCGGAGCCTCCTGAGCGGCAGGGGGAATGGGCGGATCGGAAGAGAGCGTCGTACACAAGAGCTAGGAGGGTCAAAGGAGAGAGGTAAGGAGAGCCGAGGCGACCCAAGCAAGACTCGGAGGGAACAAAAATGGATGCTTTTGATGAGGAGGAGTGGCGAGAGCAGAGAAAAATGACTCAATCGCAAATCCTGGCATTAATATTGCTAGCTTGCCTTTCACTCAGGCTGGACTTGCCTGAGCAGGCCTGAGGCGTATTAACCCTCAAGCGTGGAAATAAACTCACGTGACCCGTGCCCCATTTCGGGGCACGGGTCACATGATTCATGTGGTGGGCACCATTCGGCATTTGCGCATAACCGTTAGCATTTTCACATAAATCTTCTCGGCGGATATTTCTCAAGTTCAGATCGAAGAAGGGCTAGTTGGCGCATTGAGTCGGAACAACTTCCATATTTGGGTTGATATTCACGTGCAGGCGTAGTGGCTCCAGATTCGGTAACAGACGAAACAACCGAGACTCGTCAAGACAATAAAAAGTCAAGGTAAATTTCGACGATGTACAAAACACATAGCTAAGAATAAGTAACTAATCTTCAATCCATTTGCTGCATCTGAAAGCAAACCTCGAGTGAGGCGCCCAAAGATGTAGCAAAAAGAAAGAAGGGTCCCCTGACGACACAAGCCAGTAGTGCAGCAGCAAGGTCATCGCGTCCAACTGGTGCAAGCAGAGCAGAAGGACAAGGGCGGCAAAAATTAGATAACCAAGAATGACCGCGGTGCGGTCATAATAGTGGTTAAACTATTAAGAACAGATACTACACTTGATCTAAGCCAAAAGGCCAGAGTGGTAAAGATTCTAATCGTTGCAGCCCTCCTTTTATACCCTGCCAGCGTGCACGGACCAGCTAGTCTTATAAGTATGTACGAATTTGAACAGAATTTTAGGCTTGCATACTTGGCGAATTTGGGAGAATGAGAGATATCGGTGTATATGAAAAACAGGACAGAACGCGAAACTGGAGTCATGCCGTCTCATGGCGTCTACCGACGCCTTGTCCATGAAATGACCATCTGACCTCAAACAAGATCAACCAGAGCAGACATTAAATCGCCCCGCCAACTTTCTGCGCGCTAATGTACTCCTGGATTCATACACTCAAGGCCGTTGCGAGTTCTCTTAGCCGCCCTCGCAAGACCATCACTGTGTGAAAGCTTGAACCATCGTGGCGAGTGGAGACGCTTCGGCTCCAACAAGTCTTCAAATTGAAAAGGGAAATGTGCCTTTACGCAGGTGCCGCGATTAACGTGGAACGATCGTTTCTAACCCGAAAGAATCAAAACGAAGGCTGAGTAGAATGTGAGCCTGAAAATTTGGGCGCAATTCAGCTCGGTACTGAAGGAAGTAACGGATACATTGCAATGCATTGCATCCAAAAGGTTAAATAGGTTGAACCGTGGGGTCTAAAGTCGCACATGTAAAGACAAATCAGGCTGAGTTTAGTCAAGGGGCATATGAACATGCACTGATGCATCCTTCATTCAATCTTCCTCGCGGCATCAATCCTCGCCTCTCGAATACGCTTTTTCAGGTCGACCCAAGTGTGGAATCCGGTGAACATTGTCATCCCGGCATACGCAGCCTGCGGTGCGATTGCATAAGATGTCGCGAAACGAGAATAAATTCGAGCGCACCGTTGCTCCAAACGGGATCCTATGTTTCCAGCACAAGCTCAGTGTATATACAGTGTTGAGTGCGTGCCAGCCGACCCCGGCGAGGAAGGCCATCCCGATGTATTTCACGTCAACGTAAGACTGCACGAAGTGTGCCGGGATGAAGAGCGGCGAGTCACTGCGCGGCGGGGAGAACATGAGGTAGGGGAACAAGGTGAATATGAAAGTCCCGTCGGGGATTCCGGTAGGTTGGAGGCGGAAGGTGCGGATTTGCGGCGGTTTTGCCTTCAAGGTTAACGTCGGGATCAGTAAAGATTCCTGAATAGAGGCTCAAGAATCGTCACCTTTCCAAGTCCTTCCTGCGAGAGGGCCTTCATCTCGAGCAACCTTGGCTCAGCTTCTTCGTAACCCTTCAGCGGAGGTTTGAAGGAGATTACAACATCCTTTGTGGATCCATCCACAAGTTTGCAGCCAAGTGTCATGCTCTGCCGCGGTCGAGGTTAAAATGCTCGACATTTTGATAATGGAGCAAATTACCTTAGCATAAATGGCTGTCATTTCTGCACTTGCAACGTCGTCCACCTTGCCGAACCATTTTGCATAGCCCACGAGCGTCGCTGGAGATACAGAGGTCTTCAGAAAACTTGCGTTTTGAGCAATGGGGTCGGACATCTTGGTCAAGGTTGAGAGTGGAATTTCAATGTTTCATGTTTGCTGTTGATCCAAGGCTGCCGTAACCCAGCGACGAGCGCATATCACGGATGATTTCGGAGAAGCTGCATTCGACGTTTAGCGAGCGCAGAAAAAGGTGGGTGGGGCAGAATAGCGGATTTATAACTATAGCTAGTAGAGGCAGAACCGTTAATAAGGTTAGTAGAGGCAGAACCGTTATTTAAAAGGTTGTTAAGCGTCGTGAAGAATCCAGTCGAGCGTGAGAGAGTTATTGTGATCGCGCACAGGCCAGTTTCGCGCTTTCACCGGCCTCTACAGTATGTGCGCTTTCACTCCCTCTACTTGGCCTCTACGGTATACGTCGGATATTCTTCATATCCATACCCATAGTCTCCATGCCTGCACGAAACCACGTCGCGTCTCTCTCCATAGCTTTTTGACGGCTCAAGGTGTAACTTAGGTGTTCCTAGTATGCGCTTCGCGAAACTCGTGATGGCGGTCTGCGGGATCATCGTCTCGATGTACACGAGAACAGCATCCTTATTGAAGAGGGCCTGACTTCAGTTGTATGCTTGACCTTAGGAGCACACCGCAATGAGCGTCACTGGCAGAGACCGAGCGGTACGCACTCACTTGTGTTTATCTTCGTAACTGCCAAGCGCCATCCATTGCAGACAAATGGGCCTGGATAGTTGCTGGGGCTTCACCGAGGACTGTCTTGACCGCGTCTGCGGGCTGGTATGGAACTATTCGTCCATACGCATACGGAAGTAGGTCGTCGATGTGTCCCACCAGGCTCTGCATTGGTTCAGGCCAACGGAAAATGTTTACTGGAGCAAATCGATTGAAAATCCATCACGGAGCCAAGACAGGGCTGTCCAGTTTGCGGCGTAGCGCCATGGTTCAAGTTCAAGGCAGGCACTTCAAGCCGAAACCAACCGGCCACCGGCAACTCGCCTCGCAACTCATCCTCTTCGCCGCCGCCGATTTCAACGCCAAAGGCGTCTGTCTTGCCAACGCTACTTGATTACCCACTCCCTCAGACCAAAGCAACCCGTTTCCAATCGTAGCTTTATTATTCCACAGCAGCGCGCACGCTGTCCATACCCCAATAAATAGCGGACCGGGCGCTGAGTCCGCGCCCAGTCATGGAGAAAGCAAGAGCAAAATCCAAGCAGCCAAATAATTAATGAAACTCAAGCAGCAATTAGTATCAATTGACTCTTGAAGCAAGTAAGGTACGAGCATCGGTCGCCATGGCCTCCGCCAGAGAACACGATGACTTGGTCACTAGCAGCGCGGCGGTCGTCGAAGCTGAGGCATCTTTTGGTCAGGTTGTGCCCGCTCACCGTTTCTCTTTACTCCCGCGGACTACCGCAGCACCACTGTGCAAGCTCGCGTCAAGAGAGATAGGTTTCCGGTTTCTGGCGAGCAGTGGAAATTCCTACTATGCTGTGGAAAATTCGCGCAGTTGGACTGAGTCGGACTGGCTGCTTCAAGTTGAAATAAAAACACTTGAACGCCCGTCAGATTGATTTGAACCGACCTTTATATAGATCATTGTCTTCTCAATCGATTCGGCATAAAGTCTGAGTAACAAGGCCAGAACTGATCATCCCCGAGCATCACTCAAAATGCCTGTCTACGAAGGCCTTTCAAGTCAGATAAAGTGCTCAAAATCAAGCCGGGCTAGGTTGACCAAGGTCGAATCTTAGGTTGAATAAAATCTCGGTGGCTAATAGGCCATGTATAATTCGGATAAAAATTCGAGGGAGGTTCTGCACAGATTGAACGTAGCACCTAGTTGTACGCTTGTATTGCGTACTGTCACGCTAGATGTGTCAAGGATAGGCGCTGAAAGAAGGGAGGGAGGGGTAGTATACGTAGGAGGAGGTACAGGGACTACTGCCTATCCTAGTGGCGCACCATCTGGTCGCACTCAGCGTTGGAGTAACTAGATCTTCGAGACGTATATGTATCCCAGGGCGAGTATGCAGACCGCACAGGTAGAAAGGCCCGTCTTTTCAATTGTTTGATGATCAGAGCAGCAATTTTGTCTTCCGGCACTGGAGGACGGCTTTGATCTCGCGTGCTTCGGGTTGCTCTGTCTCCCTTTGCGGATCGATGTTCGACTTTGTATTAAAGATTCATCCAGGAAACCATGGCAGTGACAGGAGACGACGAAGTAATGCAAGTATTCTCCGCCCTTGCACCCAGGAGTCTTTTTTTCCGCGACGTCAACGAACTGGTCGTATGGGCCTGATATCGTAACTGCCATTACATGCAACTCTGCTGGGATGTGACACAATGGCATCATGTAGACGCGGGAAGGATATTTAAAGAAGGCTGGTGAAGGCGAATAATATTCAGCATAGCAATGATGGTCGGCCGGAATAAATGCGCGCTCGCCTATAACTCTCCCGCAGCTCCCATTAAATTCACAACGAGGATATGATCCATTAACACGCAAGCTTGCACAAAAAATTCCCTGGAAATGAAGGTTAGGACTCGGAGAACGTTAGTCGGGCGCACCATATTGTTTTCTCACTCAGCATAAGTTAGTCAGGGCAGTTTAGTCGGTATATTGTAAAGACTTTCGGTCGTGAATCTGCTCTTGGGTTTAAAAGGAAGGGGAGTTGTGAAATTTCCTTTGATTGTTTGAACGGACAAGCGACAGCGATGACAATCGAGGGCAGAAAGGCAGACAGAAGATAATCGCAGAGAGCCGAATTTGGAATGGAGATGCCTGCGTCTCGGATTAAAGACTGTGAAGTGCAGGAAGCGCCAGAAACTGAGCAGTATATGACATTCGGCGGAGAAGAGGGTCAGGAAAAAGACAAAAGGTGCACTGTGCGGAAAATGAAGTGGAAGACAGATAGTTAACATAAAGGTGGTTATGTAGATGGCCTTACGCATACTACCGTGAACTGTAAGTCGTTTTACACGCGCCCCAAATGCATTTGATTTTGATCATATATGACTTTGAATTGGAGAAAAATTAACATCCAGTTTAGAAACCAAACGAAAATATACCTCATCGTACACTCCCAAAACCAA
>JARJLF010000320.1:0-232909 GCA_029378395.1 Mycena leptocephala | reverse complement strand
TCGTACCATTGATCGGGCCTGGAGGTGCCGCTTTTCCCGCCATCTCGGCTTTTGCGTGTACTTGCTGGCATACTGCTCGCATTGCCTCAAAATGGACTTCACGCGGCCCGTCTCCGCACACCATAACACTCACTGTAATCCCGCGTAATTCCGCTTATTTACCGCCTGCTCGGACCGTCACGGTCGGATGTGCGGAGATGCTTCCAAGCCCGCAGCAAGCCGTAAAAATAGTATGTCCAATAGTTAATCGCGCTTATTTAATATTTGCCGCCGGCTCCTTTGGGTGCTCCGTGCGGATGGCTCCGAGTGCGTTGAAATACCTCCGATATAGGTCGCAAACACCCATACACTGACTCGGTGGTGGATGGCCAAGCCTGCCCGTTATTATTTGTACACCTGCATGAGTATGCAGGAGACACCCGTTCAATTCGGGTTCGAGCCATCCGGTGGCTAGCTCCATTTTTTTATTTGCCGCCGAACATTCTATAGATTTAATTCATTCTCATCTGTTGCCGGTGCTCTCCTCTAATTTCTTCAACCAACCTATACTACTAATTTTTCGAGACGATGTACTCCGCGAATACCTTCGACATGTTCGAATGGTGGGTGGAAAACAAATATTACCTTAAAGGTGGCTCCTGTACAGCTCCATATCTCTTACCGGCTCGGTAGCGGACTGCCTGCACCTGCACCAATTAAAATGAATTGTAGGTACGCGTACCTGACGTCCTTTCAACTCGGGCTCGAGCCATAGAAGATGTCGGAGGCATGATTTCTTTTCTCAACTAGATCTTCGCTTCTCGCAATTTGCAACTAGATCTTCACTCCGAAATTTTGGACTCACGTATTCTCCACATCCTACCTTCCACTCCATTCGAAGTAGACAATGTAAGGGGAATCAGAAATGGAAAGGCACGCATGGCCTTGAGATGAGCAACATATATTAGCCTGCCAAGTTAGCTGCATATCGGCTCGGTGGCGGATGGTCCGCACCTGTATTCAATATTTGGTGATAATATCCTGAGGCAGGAAATGCCCGTTCGACTCGGGCCCGAGTCATTCTGAGTTTGCTGAGCACTTTTTTCTTGCTGTTGGGGAACTCGCCGCTGCACTTGAAATTTTTAACCAGAAATGTCACACACCTATTCAGACCTCAACCACACGCGGGGAAAATCAGCAAGCAAAAAGAAAATTAGGCGCTATTCAGGGTCTGCACTAGCGACATGTAGGGTTGGTACCGGACAGTCCGCGCGCGCAATATATGAGCGAAAACGATAAACATGTGCCCGTTCGACTGGGGCTCGACCCATATTTCGTTTATCCCCGTTTTGTTTTCTTTCGCCAAAATCCGACTGCTGCACCCACCGAGATGTTCGCTTGACCAATCCGCCTCCTAAGCTGGATTCATAAAAGTCCAGGACAACACCAGAACTCACCCCTGCGAAGAAAATAGCCAGTAAAAAGCTGGTTTTTGTGGTGCTGTTAAACTACAGTCCAAAAGGCTCGGTAGCTGACATTCTGCACATGCAATATATCAGCGAAAACGGTCGACGCTCGACCGTTACGTCCCCGATGGAAAGTATCGTGATAAAAGAAAGTGGGACATCCAAAAAAAAAAAAAAACAGGATGGTTATCGAGGAAAACACCAAAACACGGGAAGAGTAAGAATAATAAAACGCACGCAATCATCCTCACAGTGGAGGACGAACTCGCAGGACCCCGAATCCAGAACGGAGGACGGAGACAAGCCGCGTCCGCATCCACATCGGGAGTACACGAGAATAGTGTTAGCGCCCAACACCAGCGAAGCACGCCTCTAATGCCAGGAACCAAGCGCGCTCATAAAAGTAAGGCAGTACATCGGGTGAGCGGGTGGGCGATAAAGCGCGACTTGGGTAGGCGAAAAAGAACACGCCCAATGCGCCGTATCAAGGAGCAGGCACTGTAGAGCAGGTAGGCGAGCCACCAATGCAAACCAGGAGTCGCCACGGACGCCCAAACCCGAGGCAAGCCGCCAATCCTGATATGCGAGGATGCATGCACGTTGCCTGACACATGAGCCGATCCGACTCGACTCGATGCGCCGGTGGCAGATGGACTCGACTCGACGCACAATCCCAATCGTGCACTCCAAGAAAGCCCGCCTCCCGCAAATCAACTCCAAACTCCATAGTAACTCCATCCACAACGGCGGACATGAACGAAAAGCCAACGCGGATATAGATGAGAAGCCTAACGCGGATGTATGTCGATTGAAAAGGCAAGGATGTAGATGAAAAGGAACAAAAAAAGTGGGGCAGAAAGAATGCACCAACGCCTGCTGCAACCAATACGCGATCTGGCTCAAATAGTATCTCCATCGGGCCCGAGAGGCGGTTGGGCGGGTAGTCGAGCCAGAAGTGGGCCGTGAGGGGGTTGACCGCGGAGGAGACGGGGGTGGTGGATAGGGTGTACTGCGCGAGTGTCAGCGAGCGGAAAAGATGGATGGCCTGCAGCACTACACACCGCCCGCCGCAAGAACAGATAACAAGAAAGCAACGAGCACTCACCACCCCTAAACCCCACCACCAAAAAATACATAACCGCCTACCCCTGCTCCCCAAACTACGCCACTTTCCCTGCATTCCGTATCCCCCACTTCCACACTGGCATCAGGACGCTCAGCATGAGCCGTAGGAACGAGAACAAGAAGATGCTGTACACGAGTAGCGCGAGGTCGCCCGGCCCTTTGAGGTACAGATGCGTCGTCTCCACGAGCTCGGGCGCACGACTGCTGTTGAGAGGCGCTCCGAGGCGGACGTGGGGTGCGAGGGGAGGAAGGAGGTGAAGGGGCTGCCCACTCCATGAAGCAAGGGAGGGAGGTACAGGCGCAGGAGGGGGAGGCAGAAGTGCGTGGGGAGGGCGAGGAGCGGGGGGAGCAGGAGCAGGTGCACGGCTGAGGCAGGGCCGACGACCCAGCGGAGGCAGATGCTCACATCCTTCACCGGTACCTTCGGCATCGAGGACTTGGGCCCGCACACGAAGGAGGTTTTAGGGCAGGTTGGCGAAGATAGGGCAATGGCGGGTGGAAGGATGGGAGAATTGGAGTTGCTGTCTGTGTCGTTGTGAGGGGACAGTGCGACCAGGTGGTGTGAGGGGTTACTGCAATTAGGTAAGCTTTGCATAGGAAAAGAGGAGAAGATTTACTCGAATCTTGCTTTTGGCGCAGAGCAGGCTGTGGATATCATTTTGAGGATGGTAAAGAGCAGAAGGAAAGAAAGAAGTTTGACAGGCTGTGTACTTTGATCGTACCAGTGATCGGGCTTGGAGGTGCCGCTTGGGTGCCGCTGTTCCCCGTTCATCTCGGCATTTTGCTGTGCACAGCATTTACTACTCCCCGCTCATTCCCATACCCGCCAGCCTGTGGTCTGTACGGTGATAGGGTGTGCTCCCAGGCACACGTAAAACCACAGTTTTTATTCATTTTTGAACTATCTTACGGGACTATGTGAGGCTTGGGAACAGAGCGTACACTCACCTCAGAGTGGTAGGCTACGCTGTTGACAGTCGAAAGTCAGCGGGTCACTCCGGATAACAGCTTAACAATGACTCTAACCAAGTCAAAGTTCTGCTAATTAAACCACAACCGTTGAGCTCTGGGAAGTAGCTAAACACTACTTCTTTGAGTACTAGAAGCGAACAAGAGGAATTATTGAAGTCTTAGAGTTGGCCGCTGACGTGGAGAACCATACAAAACTATGGAACACAACCGATACTGATAAGTACAAGTCAGCGGGCGACTCTTGCATCCTAACGAATGCATTAGTTCAACCGCGGGAGACGACTACTAACTAAAGATGTGATATGGCAGAACATGTCAGAGTCAGCGGGCGATCCTCTTAAAGGGTATATTGACCGGTGAGGATCGCCGGGTGACGTTTGACATATTGATTGATATACTGATTGTGTCGGGGATTCGTTCCCCAGCGACTACTTGATACGAACACTACCTTTTGGAGTGGCCCGCTGACTGCGGTACCACTCCGGGCGACTTGGAATGAGATGAAGTAACTCTCTGAAAGGGACTTAACAGTCGCCCGCTGAACCAGACAGAGTCAGCGGGAGAGTTTCTGGTTAATCACGAGATGATACAAAAGCGCTGCAGTTACCTAGACAATGAGCACGCCATAGCACACCACGAGGGTGTGGCCAGGAGAATCATGTGGTGTATCTCCGGGAGAAGAACTTTATACCCACAGAAGTGAATACCGCATTTCCTATTGGTTCATAACCTCCCGGGGACCACGTTGGTCTCTGTTCCGAAAGTTTCCTTTTATCTCCTTTCATGCTCCCCAGTTTGTATAAAAAGCCTAGTAAAATACTTGTAAGGGCAGTAGACTATCCCCCGGGAAAAGGGCAATATAGTGGACTCAGAGAATGGAACAGACAGAAATCAGTCAGATATCAGAAAGATTCGATATAGTTGGAGAAGCCTACGTGAGCTTACAGCCTTCAGTTATAAGTGCACCGTCATCGCGAGACGCATTGCCCGCTGACCGCCGGCCATTCAACCCTACCCTCCATTGAGAGCGTAGGTTCTAGAGTGGAAGATGCCCCGCTGAATCGGTTCACCCGTCGACATAGCCCGCGTTGGTTGAGGTCGGCCGCTGACGCTGAACACTGCTGGTTTCTCAAAGTCAATTACTCCGGGCCACGCACTAGCCTTGTCGAAATCAGAATTGTCGTCCCCCGGTGACTCTGCTATAAGAATTAGTGTTCATCCACACTATTGAAAAGTGAACACATCTTGAAGGGTTTCTTAATCCTACTTCCCCGAACACACACACACACGAGTATTGAGATTTGGAGTTTGTGATTGATATTAGATTTTGGATTTGTTGGGTTATAGTGATTTGTTTGCTCCAGCTCACTTATTTGGATCTTTTGATTTCACGGCTGCACCCCAGTGCACCGTTTCAACGGCGTTGCCTAGCATGCCGATTTAGTTCCGAGTGCGGCAAGAGCCCGCAATAAATTGTCTAAAATTGTTCTCTTGTGCGTGGATTCGGTTTTATTTGGATTTTATTCCAACTTTTGCCTAACTATTCACAATTCAACTATCCTGAGCTCTGCTTGTCGCACATTCAACCCTCTGAGTTCAGAGTGGCCCCTACACAGCACTACGAGCCCGACCATTAAAAAAAACTGCCGAGTCCAGAAGATGCTACTCTCGGACGTACTTCACATGCACGCTGCGTTGCAAAAGGCGATTTACATCTAATAGGATACACTAACACCATTCTCACGGCGGATGGTCGTACTAGAACCATTTACCCCTGAAATCTGCCCATGCAATCTCGTTTATTGATTACTCGAAGGACTGTTAGAAGAGCTTCCTACAGGATGTGTGGATGCGGAACCTTCCCTACACCGGCTCGGTGGTGTATGGTCCACACCTGCTTACTTCCTTGCTTTCTTCTTGTCACAGACCCTCTTCTGCCCGTGAAAATTTAGCTTTAACTCTACACTACGTTAGATATAGTCCACAAGGTCTACCACTACATCAGCTATCCCTCAACTTGTCACATAAATGCACCACATCCTACCCTCCATTCCATTCCAAGTATCGTGTAATCTAAGACAGAGAATTTGGGAGTGCGCGCATGCCGTCGAAAGATGCAACAGATATCAGCCTTCCCAATTAGTTGTGCATCGGCTCGGTGGCGGATGGTCCGCACCTGTTACGAAAATGCAAGACACACCCATTCGATCGGAGTTCGAGCCGTACACTGAGGATATCCATGCCTTTTTTTTGGACTTTCATCGCCCAATATCTTGCTAGATCTCCGCATTTGTTCCTCCAATTCTTTCATGCCAATTTCTTGTTGGATTTGTTAAAATGCTCAACTAAACAAGGTTTCGAATGCTGGGTTGAAAATTCTGTCTTGAAGACTGCTATATAATGCAGCCCCATACCACTCTCATACCGGCTCGGTCGTGGATGCCGTGTCTGCAGCAGATTGTGCTCAGTGATGATCCCTTATTACAAGGGACGCCCGATCGACTCGGGCCTGAGCCATAGTGGGTTTAACTTTTTTTTTTTTTTTTTTTTTTTTTGCCATATTTGAGAAAAATTCAAAAAGGTGCAAGTAAGATCAGACCACTATTCTGCAAGGCATACTGTACAAATAAATAACTGTTTTGACCGACCTAGATTATCAAGTGCACTGAATGTCCATCATTTTCCACCGGTGAATCTAGAGGGTACTATATATTCCTGCTCCAATGCCTCACACTGGCTTGGTGGTGGATGGTCACCTGTAAACTTTGTGCGAGAATTTCGGAACATAATCTTTATGATTCTTGTCCGCGAAATCAGGATTTATTGTGCCCTACCTATCAACGTATCATATATCAGATATTCCGCTGGTGCAACATAGTGGTACATAGTTTAGAAATACCACTCCTCTCATTATCTACTCCTCTACACCGGAATTCAAGGGGTTCACTCATTAAATGATTCTATGGGTTACTTCAGCGCCAGCTCATGTCACTACAAGGAAGACTCACCATCTGTGGATTGTTGTCCACAATGTTTGGAAACCAGATTGTCTGGTAATACATCCGCATCCTCATGGGCTCCATTGTCTCTGAGTAGCTGAGCCATGTTCTCGAGGCGCTGGATCAATGTTTTATGATGATCCACATTCAGCTGCCACTCTCTGTCTCTCCCACAATACAATGCTGCCTGCAGTGCACTCCCATACTCTCCACCCTGCGCATTAACATCAGCACCATGCTCAATGAGCAACTGGACATTGTTTAAGTGCCCACTGTATGATGCTGCCTGCAATGCATTCCCGAAGTATCCACCCTGTGCATTAATGTTGGCATTGGGCTCAATGAACAACTGGACAATGTCTATGTGCCCTTTGAATGATGCTGCCTGCAATGCATTCCCATACAATCCACCCTGTGCATTAACATCAGCACCATGCTCAATGAGCAACTGGACAATGTTTATGTGCCCATTGGATGATGCTGTCTGCAATGCATTCTCAAATTCTCCGTCCTGTGCATAAACATCAGCACTGTGCTCAATGAGCAACTGGACAATGTCTATGTACCCCCGGACGATGCTGCCTCCAGTGCATTCCCACAAATCCCACCCTGTGCATTAACATCAGCACCATGCTCAATGAGCAACTGGACAATGTCTATGTGCCCATGCATGAGGCTGCTTGCAATGCATTCCCAACGTCCCCACCCTGTGCATTGACATTGGCACCATGCTCAATGAGCAACTGGACAATTTCTATGCACCCCCCATCAGAGGCTGCCTGCAATGCATCCCCATACTCTCCACCCTGTGCATGGACATCGACACCCTGCTCAATGAGCAACTGGACAATGTCTATGTGCCGATGGTATGATGCTGCCTGCAATGCATTCGCAAAGGGTCCACCCTGTGCATTAACATCTGCACCCTGCTCAATGAGCAACTGGACAATGTTTATGTGTCCATTGGATGAGGCTGCCTGCAATGTATTCCTATACTTTCCACCCTGTGCATTAACATTGGCACCATGCTCAATGAGCAACTGGACAATGTCTATGTGCCCACTGATTGATGCTGCCTGCAATGCAGTCCCGAAGTGTTCACCCTGTGCATTAACGTTGGCACCATGCTCAATGAGCAACTGGACAATGTCTATGTGCCCTTTGAGCGATGCTCCCTGTAATGCATTCCCAAAGTGTCCACCCTGTGCATGAACATCAGCACCATGCTCAATGAGCAACTGGACAATGTTTATGTGCCCACTGAATGATGCTGCCTGCAATGCATTCTTGAAGTCTCCGCCCAGTGCATTGACATCAGCACCATGCTCAATGAGTAACTGGACAGTGTTTATGTGCCCCCCAGACGAGGCTGCCTGCAATGCATTTCTATACTTTCCACCCTGTGCATTAACATCAGCACCATGCTCAATGAGCAACTGGACAATGTTTATGTGCCCATTGTATGAGCTGCCTGCAATGCATTCCCAAAGTCTCCGCCCTGTGCATTGACATTGGTACCATGCTTAATGAGCAACTGGCAATGTCTATGTGCCCATTGTATGAGGCAGCCTGCAAGGCATTCCCATAGCTTCACCCTGTGCATTGACATTGGCACCATGGTCCACTAACAATTTAACCATTTGGAGATGGCCATAAATGATGCCACATAGATTTCTTGGTTGTCAAATGTGTGTCTCCTGAGAAGGAATGTTCAGTTTCCAGTAGTTTGTTGCTGCAGCAATCCACAATGCGGAGGTTTGTGGCCAATCTGGAAAGGCCCAGGAGGGACCCATTCCGTCATAGCTCCTTCCAACGTAGGCCAACCAAGAACTCAGAATCATGCTTCTAGCTGATGTTCTGGTGGCCCCAGCATGAACCAGGCAATATTCGAATACTCGACAAGGGGGTAATCATCTGTAATCCCAGGCCACATCCACAGAATGATCAAAGGAAAGGAATGTGAGCAGAGTGCGGTTATCTCTGTTTGTGCTCTGGAAATTGTTGTTCCTGAATGCTGTCAAAGTATTCCTGGGTTGTGTAGTGAACAGTCGCACCACAGAAAGCTGTTCATCCAAATGACCAAGCCAGCACAGACAGCCAGAATGATCTCAATGTCAAGAGATTGTCATCATCAAGCTCCTGTGCACCAGGTTCAACAGCGAGTGCCACTTGTAGTTCTGCCACTGTCATGGCCTCTTGCATTTACAACCCAAGTAGAGCAGAGTGAGCAATGTCCTTCTTCCTCGTTTGGTCTCAATTCGCTTCATCGCACTATCATAGCTGTCATTTAGTCTCTTGGTAGAGTTTTCAGAGCTTCTCGAACTCGCTTGATTGTGCTCTTCTTCCGGAGAGATTCAATGTGGAGTTTGGCCAGAAGAAACCTGCTCATACATTCTTGTAACACACTCTTTCTGAGCAATCATTGGAACTTACATTCCATCCACAGTACGGGTAATTGTTGAGAGAATTTCCTCTCGCAAATCGGCTTGGCTTTGTACATGCTTTGACAGCCATGAGGACTTCTGGATTTGTCCTTCCACATATCTGTGAATATCATCCTCATTTGCATGGATCTCTAGAGCCTCGAGATTTGGAAGGGAACTATCTGGACGAATGTGGGGTCGTGAGGTGAGCATCAGGTTTACTGTGGACCCCATCATCACGAGATACTCCAGTAGGATCTGCCGCTGGGCCTCTGGGTATTCATCAATCGCATCAACAATAATGTAGACCTTGGAATACTCCGCAACCACAGGCCAGAGCACATCGAAAACCTCCTCTACAGATGGTGCGGTGCGCTTCTCGCAGTGCCGCTGATATAATCCCTCTGCAGAGCCGACATCTTTACCAAGCACTAGTTGTCTCCAGAGCCCAGCTAACAGTTTAGCTGGGGTCTGGACCTCTGCTTCCTTGTGGTTCAGATATATGCAAGCCACACCAATATTTTGATTCCGGAATTCATCAGCGAGATAATCCATAACCATAGATCTATGTAAGAATAATCAGTAAGTGGACAGTAATTCAGCCAGGGTCGCACACAAGGACAGTTTTCCCCGCACCCGCTATATATGTAGATGAATTACTGGTGGATGTGGATGAAGACCCGTAAGCCACGCACGAATTCCCTGACACCAAAGTGTTCTTCCTGAACCAGATTTCCACTCCTGAAAGTGTGCATCCGCAAGCAGCCAACCTCCGGTTTCAGCCTGCCGTACCCTAGAAATGTCCGCTTGCCGCAGGAAAAAATTGATTGGTGACAACCAGTCGATGATTTGGGTGCGTTCAGTGGCTGGAAAATGTTGAATGATCAACTCTGTGGGTTTGTAATTTGATAGTCACCATTCATTTGCCGTTGTTGCTCAGAAATTGCGTCACCGATATTCACGACACCTGACACTATTTTGGTCACATTATCCATTGAGTTGAGCATGGCTGGTATACAACCAGTTTGAGATGAGAATCTTGCATAACCAATATTATGACTGACCGCTCTGATCCCGTTGATGCTGCTGCCCCATATCACTGAAGTTTCGAAATCAGCACTCGCTATTGCAATATACAGTTGAGACGAAATCACCAGAGATCCAACAGCAGCCATGAATTGAGCAGCGACTTGAACTGCTCAAACTTGCCGAGATATTCGCTGGCTTCTTTCTTGTTCCACAAGGTCCATTTCAGCTGTTTCGAAAATTTGGACAACAGCCCATCCCCGGGCTTAATTTCTGTATCAGCTGCTCCATCATCGTTTTGAAATTGGCCAGTGGATTTTTCATTTGCTGAAGAATGCCGCTCGAAGGGTTGGCAGTCATCCTGTCATGAAGCTCCTGAAGGAGCGGTCGGAGGTCTTTCATCTCCGAAAGCAATTTCTGCTGCTCCTGAGGTGCATTTACAAAGTCCTTGAAGTGATCGCAGGCCTTCAGCATGGTGTCAATGAGCTGCAGGATGCTAGCAACGGTGCCGAGTGTGGCCAGTGCTTCTGCCATGAAGGAAGAAGACAAGGTGGTGTGTGCGAAATTGCACTGCCTGTCTGGCTGTCAAGCACTGCCTCGAGTTAAAATTAATCCATCGGGTACAGTGCTGCACAGATGCATTCGGATGGGTGCATAAAAATGGAGATCCGCACAGCGGCCTGAGAGCTCTCAATAGAGGCACTCCACTCATTAACGTATCTCGTAGTTCCCATTCTGGACCACCTGGGGGAATTTATGCCTGCTTTTGACGTATTTATCCGTTGCCGCTGGCGGCGTAGTTATAGCGCCGACAAGTGCCCCAGCAGTTCGGTTCAACAGCTCATGCTTCGATGTATGAGTGCTTCCAAAGTTCTGGATTGATAAGACCAAAAGCGGAGCCCTCAAAAGTCGGAAGAGTGCCACGGTATATCAATGGCCAGAGGAAGTGCGCATGAGGTGGCGTAGCGAAGGGAAAATGTGCTTCAGTGACGAGAGATACGTTACTTGGATGAGGGAGAGGCACAAATATGTGTATTGTACTTAACAGGCACCCAATAATGATGACAAGAGAACGGGTGTCTCCGCTGGCTTTCTGATATCAAACAAGAGAAAATCACGAGGATCGGCCGGCTGCATCCACGACTCGATGAGCATTCACATTCCGAAGGCCTCAATAGACAAAAAACATCTGCAATGTTGAAGGTGGGTGGCATTGGGCATTCCAGCCGGAAATGTGCTTGTGTCTGAGGGCTCTATTCAAGTTTAACTGTCAACTGTAATTCTTACATAACGATATCCGTGACAGAATTATCTAGTGTGCTGCCGGTTCGAAAGGATGGCAAGATTGGCGATGGCTCCGACCAGATGATGAACAGTAGTCCCATAACTCAATCAAACTTGTCTTAAACCGCGAAACAAGCGGCCATTGCCCAAATTTGCTCCTTTTCAACGAAACGAACATCCGGATTGGAGGTGTCATCCTTGGAGACATCCACCTCGATATCTTTGACATCAAATAATACTGAAAAAACCGCTTGAAATGAGCATATCGATCGGTGCCAGTGGCTTGGCCTCTGAGTAAATTGCATATAAATCTCTTCTAAGTTTCGTAGCGATGGGCGTTCCTAGCGGTGGTGCTGTTTAATGCGGCCGAGGCACCGCCACGCGAGCGCGACGCGTTTGATGAGATCGGTGACATCTATTCAACAAGCCGAGGTAGGAGGTCATTTATTGTTGAAGCGTCTGTCTGCGAGAAACTACATCTTGTATTAATAGGTCATGTCACATCACAACTGCGCTATCTCTGCTCTGCCTTGTCTGCTCCTTTCAAGTTGCCCGAGCTAGGCTCCCACCATTCTTTCTTGCAGTTTTTGAGCACTAGACTAGCTTCCCATTATGCTGACCTCGCAGCCCTCTCCGTATCTCTGTCGAGCCTCCACTAGCAAATCTGCAACCAACCCTTACTGCCCAGGCCGCCGCGCGATCTCTGCACTCGACATCGCCGGTAGCACCTAGCTTGCGTCCTTTACTCAAGGGTCTTACTCGGATCGGCTTTGAAAATTTCGCAGCCCTTCAACGTTTCGACCAACGCCGCCGGTCTGGCACTACTTGTAAGTTACAGTTTCCTACCCTGAGTTGAACCGCTGATTATTTGATATTCGGATTCCTGTGCACACTCGACGTGCCGGCATTACAACTCGTTTCCAATCCTCCTTGTACGCTACACGCGACAGCGTCCGTCAAAATCCGCCGGGTCCTTTCTTGATCTCTGCTATGTAGCTCGATGGACGCACTCCCAAGGCTCGCTAATGTCCGTCTACACATCTGCCGAACTTCCGCGCATCGCGCTTCTCTGCAACGCAACCAAATACATGTGCTCGAGCGCAGCTGTGTCCTTCAGCACCGCTGCACATCAGCTGGTATCCCCACATGTGGCTTGTGTCTGTTCGCGCATGGATAATGGCGTCCAAGACACTCCATAAGCGCTAACAGATGGACTGAATAAAAGCATAGAATGAATAAAAATGCGTCAGGATCGCGCTATGGCCAATAAAATGAATGACTTCCTTCGTGGGATGCTATCAAAAAATACGAGCCTCCAATTGAAGCGGTATTCAACCTGGGGAAAGCTCCAAATTGGAAAATTTTAGACGGGAAGCAGCTGCACGTGTATTCAGGTGTAATTCAAGTCGTAACTTATGTCGTACCCGAGTTATACAGCCAGGCTTGGTATTTGCGAGTTGAATTCACCAACGCGGAGCGTCGAGCCTCGGATACGAGAACGGCTTCGGGCCCATTAATCATTGACTGTACAGAATCACATTGTATCGTGCTTTGGCACAATCTCTACAACGAAGATGAAGAAGGACAATGGGCCCATGGAAAAAGGGAGCGTAGTTAAATGCAGCGTCTGTACCCATTCGGGTCCAGACTTACACACTAAATTCGCATTATTTAATTTACTGGTGAGCGCGCGCGAGTAACCTGTTCAGGACACTGAAAATTTCAAAGCAAAGGGGTTTATCCGATTGCTTTGTTTCTCGGTGCACATGCCAGTGCATTGGCTGAAATTCCGAAAACCGTGAGTAATTCAATTCAGATCAAACAAGAAAACTCGGAGTCACGCCGCATGTTGAGATTTGGGTGGGTGCGCGAACTAAGCATCCGTGTAATTCGTAGCTCGAGACAACTTATTGCAAGTCGGTCCGATATCACGTCGATCGGGGTTCGCCGCGACTCCAACCAACCTCCGAATTCAATTGCAGCCCAAAACCGCCTGTCGAGCACATGCAGTGGAAGTCAGCCAAGGGGATTAACGACAGGTAATCAATATCAAATAACTTATCCAACCTGTGTATTGCAGGGTGTACACTAATTTGGCCTCGCGCGTAGAGAGTCCAAGGCGGAAGCTTGGGTGAGAAGAGCAGCCAACGGCGTTGAATAAAATATATTGGAATGAGAATATATCACTCACCCCATCCGCGTTTCAATCCGACCAATCAATTTAAAGGCAGTCCTGCAGTCATTTGTCGCGTGTTAGACTCCAACGCAGCTCTTGATCATGAACTTGACAGACAAACCTCCAATAAGTCGCCCAGCCTTGCGCAGACTTGTCGGATGGGCTTGCCAAAACGGCTTGCCCCGCATATCGGAGTTTGAATTTGGCTGTACGGGCTTTGATGGCTTGGGCTTGGAAGGGCTTGGGCTTGTGGTCGCTTACACTAAGCATGTACACTGTAAGTAATTGCTTAATATCTGTTGACCAACCCCTCCACATTGTTTGCCCTTACTCCTACCACCTCAACATCACACCGTCCCACCGCGCCACCAACGTTGCTCCCAGAAAATCCAACATTTGGGCATTAAATGTTAGGCAGCGTAGAAAATCTTAAAACCTGTATCTTTTGCTTTTCAATGGATCTTACGTTGGCGAAACCGTCCCTCAAGCAATAATTCAACTAAGACCACGGACCCAAGCCAAGTCGGGTGTGGCGGGTTTGCATTCCAAGCCTGGGCAAGAATGGAGTTTTCTGCAGCTGTGTGAAATCTGTCACCGCATTGAACTCAACTCTGAAGCAGCTTAAACTATAGACATGCGATGTCTGGGCCTGTTCAAGTTGATTCTTCAAGCCACATGTGAGATTTTGCCGAATCCCACTTTTGGTTGGGATTTCGGCATCAGTTTGGACCGCCTGGTAAAATAAATGCATATCGATGGTAAATATATATAAACGCCAGCCATGGGTCATTTTCTCTTGTGATATTCATGGCTAACTGGACGCAAGCCCGCTTGCCCATTGACAGCACGTGACACAAGCCGTTCTGCTCAAGGCCAACACTGACCCAAGCCCAAGTCAAACAATGGATAATCCACACATATTGCATTAGGGTGTTTCAGACATCTCCTTTTCATGCCAACTTGGGTCCCAACTTCGTCCCCAACTCAAGACTCAACTTGATATGTTTTTGTTCCGGGATGCAGAATGGCCGCCCAAAATTGGTTCGGTGAAGTTGGGACTGAAGTTGGGGGCCTCAAATCTGGATGTCTGAAACACTCTATTTGTATGATGACAGAGTGCACTTATTTTCAATGAGTTAGGAATGGTTTACGCATTAGGAATCCATTAAGTACTTCATATGATGCTGAATCCAACGGGAAACTATGGGGGCAACTCTTATTCGACACGCAGGGACTCAATAACATTTGGAAATCTCATCAGCACTCATTACTAGCATCGCTGGGTAACTTACACGGCTAGGTGATGGCTTCAACCGACCGTACTACTATATTGCCACTATATCATGGGAATATCATGGGAAAGCCCGCGATCGACAGGCGAAGGAGCCCGAGTTTCGAGATTTTTTTGCTTCCAGACACTGTATAACTACTGGGAGAGTGTATTCGGGCGGGCAAGCCCGTAATTTTGTGATGAATTGACAATGTTGCCCGGTGTCATCTTCAGCGGCGATGCCGTATCATGACGTCCTTGAGCAAAGCCATGGGAAAAAATCGCAAGCCCTGTAAGTATGCACTTACAATGTACAGTATATTCAGTTGGATTAATTAAATAGGCCTCGGGGAACGAGAAATATGCGCAAGCCCGTTTCTCGGCTAAGCGAGCAAACGGGCTTGCAAGCCAATCTGCCGGGCTTGGGCTTGGCTCTACACCAAAATTCAAGCCCAAGCCCGAAAAAGCCCGTTTGCGCTGGTGCAAGCCCGTTTTGCAAGCCGAAAACGTCACTCTTCAGCCTTGCGCACGGCAAGACCGAACTTGATCCCATCATCAAATTAAAAAACCTTAATCCGATTTCGGGTCCCGCCGGCGGTCAATTTCTGGATAGGTTATCACAGATACATGGCGGGAATTCTGGGTTTGTGAGAACCGCACGGGAATTCAACCAGGCATACAAAGCAACTTAGGTCCAAGTCCATACTGGTGTTGAAACTCACCACGTGAGTGACTTCAACACCAATTTTAGTCGAAATACAATTTAGGGCAAACAAAATCTCGTCAAAATGATATTTAACATGTGAGGTACGAGACAACAAGCATGCCCGCTCGCTCACTCTCGTCCCTCCCTGGTTCCCGTTCTTCGTCGTACAGGCCGGTGGAAGGGAATGAAGCTCGGAGGACGCCACGCTCCAGATCCAATTCTCCTCCTTACTCGGAGTTACTCCGTAATCCTCCTCCTGCTCTGCTCTGCTCTCGTTGAAAAATGTCTCCCGACCTCGACGTCCGCATCCCTCCTCGGAACACAGAACACAGAACACAGAACACGGAAAAGATGTTCCCAGCTTCATCTCGAATCGTGCTCTCCATCCCGAATCACGGCTCAGAAGCGCGCGTGTCCGCGCCCAAATCATAAAAGTATCAGGCGCAGCCCAATTCCAGTGAAAGTATTGAGCGCGCCTAGTTCGCGAAAGCACTCACACCAAGCTCCGATTCCAATCCAAGCAAAGAATGAAAAATAGGAGGAAAGAACGCCGTTCGACAGTCACGTCCCCGTCCCGCCGCAAGTTCAAAGCGCAGAGGATGCAATCCATCCATCCATCCAAAAAACAAATCCAGAATATAGATGGATATAGAGAACACCAACTCGCCGGAGTGCAGCGAGTGAAAGAGAACGAAGTAACCAAAAGAAAAGAAAAGAGAGAAAAAAACGCACCCACCATCCACACCGTAATCACATGATGCAAGACGAACTCGAAGAAGTCCGAGCGACGCTTCGGTAATGGGTACATATCAAAAGGAACAGAGAAGAAAATGAGGAAAAGGCAGGAATGCAAGGAAGGCACGATGCCTCCCGAGTAAAAGTCAGCACCGCCACGCGAATAGAAACCTATCTAGCGATGCAAGCGCAAAAACAGGTACCAATACCGAGGCCGGCATCGATCCACGGGTCGTTGCGCATATATATCCCCAAAGCCCGTAGAGCGCATGTATTTCGATGCGCCGCATCATGATCCACATCGGGGCACCCGATTCGGCGTGCCCGAGAATGGCGCTCAGCGAAGCGCTTTTTTGTAGGCAGCCGCATTGGGTCCGGGTCGGCGAACACCCTAGGAACAAAGCGCGTCCAAAAGAAAAAGCAGGTGCATAGGGGTCGCGCGCCGCAATTCGGCAACATCCCAAGCCACGGTACGAAGCGCGACTTGGCAGGTGAGCGACTGGGACTCCTCGCATCCACATTCCACGCGCTAGCGGGGCGCCAGTCGTCACACGAACGCGCGTGCGCATTGGATAAAAGAAGGCGGGGCTGCAGGAAAGAACTGCGCGCCCATGTCGAGCACTGTCGATGTGTAATCTAAACACCCCCCCAAAAAAAAGGAAAGCGCGGACGTGGATGGAAGACGAAATCTGAAGACTCCTCCACTCACCAACGCCTGTTGAGCCAGAAGTGTGGCGTGCGGGACATGAGCGCGGAGGAGACGGGTGTGGTGTACTGCGCGAGGAGGGTTAGCGAGCGCAGCGATGATGCAGCGGAAATTATGGAGCAGGCGAGCAAAAACGAAGGAAGAAATCGAATTTAAAATTTGGTCCGAGGGGGGAGGAAGAAGCGAGAGGGCAGGATAGTGTGAGTCGGGGAGCGTTGAAAGGAGAGAGTGGAGCGTCGAAAGGGTTGTGGGCATTAGAAAGGTGGGAGGATTATGGGGGCGAGATTTAGGAAGGAGGGAGGAAGGAGGGAGGGACGAGGAAGAAAGAAAGGAACGAATGGGATACAGAGGGAGGGAGGCATGGAACGAAGTGTACGCGGCGCCGCAACAGACAGGAATGAAACGAGCACTCACCACCCCCCAAACCACCACTGCGAAATAAACCACCGCATACCCCTGCTCCTCAAATCTCGCCACCTTCCCCGCCTTCCGTATCTCCCACCTCCGCGCCAGCATTGGAAAGAGAGTATGACTGAGCACGAGCCGAAGGAAGGAGAACAGGACAACGCTGTAGGCGAGCAGTGCGAGGTCGCCGAGGGCTTTCAGGTAGAGCTGCGTCCTCTTTACGAGCTCAGGGTGCACCCCGGCTGCGGAGAGGCGCTCCGGGGTGGGGGGGTGGGGTGCGAGGAGAAGAGGAAGGGCATGAAGAGGTTGCCCACTTCTTGAAGCGAGAGAGGGAGGTACGGGCGGAAGAGCGGGAGGAGGAAATGCGTCGGGAGAGCGAGGAGCGGGCGGAGGACCATGCGTAGGGCAGATGCAGGGTCGACGGCCCAGCAGAGCGTCCTCGACTTTAGGCATCGAGGACTAGGGTCCCACGCACGAAGGAGGGTTTAGGGCAGGCCAGCAAGAGGGCAATGGCGGGCGGGAGGATGGGCTAATTGGAGTTGCTGTCTGCGTCGTCATGAGGGGACAGCGCGGCCAGGTGGTGTGAGGGATCACTGTGATATGTAAGCTTTGTATAGGAAAAGAGGAGAAGACTTGAATCCAGTTTTGGGGGGAGAACTGGCGATGGATATCATTTCTTGGATGGCAAATGAACGGAAGGAAAGAAAGAAGTTTTGACAGGCTGTGTACTTTGATCGTACCATTGATCGGGCTTGGAGGTGCCGCTTGGGTGCCGCTCTTTCCCCGTTCATCTCGGCATTTTGCTGTGCACAGCATTTACTGCTCCCCGCTCATTCCCATACCTGCCGGCCTGTGGTCTGTACGGCATTGCCTAGCTTGCCGATTTAGTTCCGAGTGCGGCAAGAGCTCGCAATAAATTGTCTAAAATTGTTCTCTTGTGCGTGGATTCGGTTTTATTTGGATTTCATTCCAACTTGCGGTAACTATTTAAAATTCAACTACCCTGAGCTCTCCTTGTCGCACATTCAACCTTCTGAGTTCAGAGTGGCCCCTACACAGCGCTACGAAACGGACCATAAAAAAAAATGCCGTACCCAGAAGATGCTACTACTTCACATGCACGCTGCGTTGCAAAAGGTGATTTACATCTAATAGGATACACTAACACCATTCTCACGGCGGATGGTTGTACTAGAACCATTTACCCCTGAAATCTGCCTATGCAATCTCGTTTATTGATTACTCGAAGGACTGTTCGAAGAGGTTCCTACAGGATGTGTGGATGCGGAACCTTCCCTACACCGGCTCGGTGGTGTATGGTCCACGCCTGCTTACTTCCTTGCTTTCTTCTTGTCACAGACCCTCTTCTGCCCGTGAAAATTTAGCTTTAACTCTACACTACGTTAGATATAGTCCACAAGGTCTACCACCACATGAGCTATCACTCAACTTGTCACATAAATGCACAACATCCTACCTTCCGTTCCATTCCAAGTAACGTGTAAACTAAGGAAGAGAGTTTGAGAATGCGTGCATGGCCTCGAAAGATGCAACAGATATCAGTCTTCCCAATTAGTCGTTGGTGGCAGATGGTCTGCACCTGTTACGAGAATGCAGGACACACCCGTTCGATCGGGGTTTGAGCCGTGCGCTGAGGAAATCTATGCCTTTTTTTTGAACTTTCATCGACCTATATCTGGCTGGATCTCCGCATTCGTTCCTCCGATAGTTATTTCTGTCACGCCGATTTTTTGTTAGATTTGTTTAAAAGCTCTACTTAACGAGGGTTCGAATGCTGGCTTGAAAATTCTATGTTGAAGACTGCTATACGATGCAGCCCATACCACTCTCATACCGGCTCGGTCGTGGACAGTCTGTCTGCAGCAAATTGTGCTCTGATGATCCCTTACTGCAGGGGACACCCATTCGACTCGGGCCCGAGCCATAGCTGGTTCAACTTGATTTTTCTTTTTCTTTTTGCCATCCCAATGGAGAAAATTTTAAAAAGGTACAAGTAAGATCAGACACCTATTCAGCTCATGTGCAACTTGTGCAACGCACACTGATGAAATAGAATGAGCCGAACTTAAGTTCGGGGTGGTTCGACCGCTTTTGAGACTTAAGTTCGGGCGGAACTTAAGTTCCGCCTCCCCAGCAATGGGTGACCAGTGTACCCACCAACCACGCTCGAACTTGAGTTCTACCCTGGACATAAGTTCGAGTTACATATGTATATATTGCAAACCTCTATGCAGTTGACCTCCCGTACTTAAGTCTCACCACGACTTAAGTTCCGTCGAACCAAGTCCCACCACGACTTAAGTTCCATGGAACTGAAGTCCCGTCGAACCTAAGGCCCCCACGACCTAAGTCACGTCGAACTTAAGTCGTGACTAGTCCCATCGAACTTATATCTCAAAGTCCTTGTACGCCCTGTAAACCCGTAGTAAATAAATTATCAATTTTTCATGAACTCGTCGCGCACAGCATTTCATACACTTGACAGTGCACCCTCCACGGTCTTCACGAAACTAACAGACCTTTATTCCATCAACGAAGGTAGATAGCCCGTGACTGGCGATAACATTGCCATTGAGGATTGCGGAGCTTAGGGAGTTGTTGAGGTTCCAGATAAGATGGTGTGAGGCCAAAAAATAAAGTCCGAGGTCGGGTTGGTGGCACACGACATCCGAGGTCAGTGGCACAACAAGACAGAGTCAGATGGGCTGCAGATTGGCTCTGAGTGTCGTACTGAAAGGGAGGGAGGTGATGTTAGATGAGCGAATAATGAGAGGTGGAGCAGGCGAGTGAGGAGCAAGTGCGTGTGATGGAAGGAAGACAACGATAAGTATGTTGACGTGACATGTGAGAAGTCACTCAGAGCGATCAAGGTGGCTGTGGCATGTCCTTCTCTTTTCTACACCACCATCGTCGCAGCCTCTTTTGCCAGTGCTGCACTGTGAATGGCCCACTGTGAGTTTTCTTCTGGGTATAGTTTATTGATTTCAGTAGGTCATTTTGAACTTTTCAGAATTGCCACTTCGACTCGGAGTGCCACCCAACCATGTACCCACGGACTCAAGCAATTTGACGTGCCCGTACGACATCGAGCGCCTCCTGTCACTTCTCCTCCCCCACCTCGTTGTGCATTCTCACTGCGCAAATCCTTCCCCATCGAAGCTCTCCCGCGACAGCATGCAAATAGGTATGAAATTACTACCTTTGGTATTTGATACGGAACTGAAGTTGCCATAGAAATTAAGTTCTGTGGGAACTCAAGTCCATCAGCAGAACTTGAGTAGTTGGAACATGAACTTAAGTTTTTCAATTGTTTAGATATATATGAACTAATCTTCAAATTCAAAACTTAAGTCTTACAGGAACTTAAGTTCAAGGTGAGAACTCAAGTCCCACTTCGAACTTAAGTTCGAAGTGAACCGGGGAGATGTCACGGTGATGCTATTTAGAGTACTGTAGCAGAACTTAAGATCTATGTAAAACTTAAGTCCCAAATGTGGTCGAACCGCCCGGAACTTAAGTTGAGCTAATAAAGTATTTGCACACTGGACAAAATAAATAACGGTTTTGACCAACCTGGATTATCGAGTGCACTGAATGTCCATCATTTTTCACCGATAAATCTAGAGGGCACTACATATTCCTGCTCCAATGCCTCACACCGGCTCGGAGGTGGATGGTCCGCATCTCTCACCTGTAAACTTTGAGTGAGAATTTCAGAACATGATTGTTGCGCTTTTCGTCCGCGAAATCAGGATTTATTGCGCCCTACTCATCAACATATCATATATCAGATATTCCGCTGGTGCAACTTAGTGGTACGTAGTTTACAATACCACTTTTTCTCATTAGATATTCCGCTCATGCAACTTAGTGGTATGTAGTTTACAATACCACTTCTCATTATCTACTCCACACCAGAATTCACGGTGGTTCACTCATCAAGTGATTCTGCAGTTTACATCAGTGCCAGGTTCGAGCCACCACAAGAAATACTCACCATCTGTGGATTGTTGTCCATGATGTTCGGAAACCGAATTGTCTGGTGATAGATCCGGATCCTCCTCGTGGGCTCCACTGTCTCTGAGTAGCTGAGCTATGTTCTCGAGGCGCTGGATCAATGTGTTATCATTATCCCTATTCAGCTGCCACTTTCTGTCTGTCCCACGATACAATGCTGCCTTCAGTGCACTGCCATACTCTCCACCCTGTGCATTAACATCAGCACCCTGCTCAAGGAGCAGCCGGACAATGTTTATGTGCCCATTGAATGATGCTCCCTGTAATGCATTCCCAAAGTATCCACCCTGTGCATCAACATTGGCATCATGCTCAATGAGTAACTGGACAATGTTGATGTGTCCACCACATGATGCTTGCTGCAATGCATTTCCGAAGTGTTCACCCTGTGCATTAACATCGGCACCATGCTCAATGAGCAACTGGACAATATTTATGTGTCCATTGGATGATGCTGTCTGCAATGCATTGCTGAAGCGCCCACCCTGTGCATTAACATTAGCACTGTGCTCAATGAGCAACTGGACAATGTTTATGTGCCCCTGGGACGATGCTGCCTGCAATGCATTCCCGAGGTGTCCACCCTGTGCATTAACCTCAGCACTGTGCTCAATGAGCAACTGGACAATATTTATGGCCCCCTGCACGAGGCTGCCTGCAATGCATTCCCATACTGTCCACCCTGTGCATTAACATCGGCACCATGCTCAATAATCAACTGGACAACATTTATGTGCCCTTCGCCTGAGGCTGCCTGCAATGCATTCCCAAAGTATCCGCCCTGTTCATTGCCATTGGCATCATGCTCAATGAGCAACTGGACAATATCTATGTGCCCCTGGGACGATGCTGCCTGCAATGCATTCCCGAGGTGTCCACCCTGTGCATTAACATCAGCACTGTGCTCAATGAGCAACTGGACAATGTCTATGTGTCCATTGAATGAGGCCATCTGTAATGCACTCCCACACTTACCACCCTGTGCATTGATATCGGCACCGTGCTCAATGAGCAACTGGACAATGTGCATGTGCCCATTGAATGATGCTGCCTGCAATGCACTCCTGTACTCTCCACCCTGTGCATTAACTTCGGCACCATGCTCAATGAACAACCTGATAACAACGAGGTGACCCCCATAGGATGCTGCCTGCAATGCATTCCCAAAAAACCCACCCAGCACATTAACATTGGCACTGTGCTCAATGAGCAACTGGACAACATCTATGTTCCCCCCAACAGAGGCTGCCTGCAATGCATTCCCATACTCCCCACCTTGTGCATTGACATTGGCAGCATGCTCAATGAGCAACTGGACAGTATCTTTGTGTCCATTGAGTGATGCTGCCTGCAATGCATTCCCGTAGAATCCATCCTGTGCATGAACATTGGCACCATGGTCCACTAACAATTGAACCATTTGGAGATGGCCATAATATGATGCTACAATGATTTCTGAGCTGCCTGTATGTTGTGGAATTCGTGCCTCCTTGAGAAGGCATGTTGCAGTTCCCAGTAGGTTTGCTGCTGCAGCAATCCACAATACAGAGGGTTGTGATGGCCAATCTAGAAAATCCCATGGCAGGGATCTCCATTTCCACCTTGTAGCTTTCCGCCAATGAGAGGCCAAGCCAAAGAACTCTAAAATCATGCTTCTTAGCTGGTGTTCTGGTGGACCAGCAGCATGTGTAAGGCAATATTGAGAGTACTCCACAAGTGGTGCTAAATCATCGTCATAATCCCAGGGCATATCCACAAAATGGTCAAAGGAAAGGAATGTGAGCAGAGTGCCTGTAATCTTTGTTTGTGCATCTGGAAATTGTTGATCCTGAATGCTGTCAAAGTATTCTTGGGTTGTGTAATGAACTAGTCGCACCACAGCAAGTTGCTCATCCACAATAACAAGCCCAGCACAGACAGAAAGAATAATCTCAATGTCCAAGAGATTATCATCATCAAGCTCCTTTGCACCTGGTTCAACAGCAAGGGCCACTTGTAGCTCTGCCACTGTCAGTGGCCTTTTGGCATTCACAACCCAAGTAAGAGCCGAGTGAGCAATGGTCCTTTCTTCCTCGTTCTGGTCCTTGATTCGCTTCATCGCACTATCATAGCTGTCATTGAGATCTTTTGGTAGGGTGTTCAGAGCTTCTCGAACTCGCTTGATGGTGCTCTTCTTGCTGAGGGATTCAATGTGGAGTTTGGCGAGAAGAAACCTGAGAATACATTAGTTCAAACAGCCTCCTTCTGATTAAGCATTCAAACCTACATTCCATCCACAGTACAGGTAATTGTTGAGAGAATTTCCTCTCGCAAATTGGCTCGGCTTCGCACATGCTTTAACAGCCATGAGGACTTCTGGATTTGCCCTTCCACATATCTTCGAATATCATCCTCACTTGCACGTATCTCTAGAACCTCGAGATTTGGAAGGGAGCCATCTGGGCGAATGTGGGGCCGTGAGGTGAGCATCAGGTTCACTGTAGATCCCATCATCATGAGATACTCTAGTAAGATCTGCCGCTGGTACTCCGGGTATTCGTCAACAGCATCAACAATCACGTAAACCTTTGAATACTGCCCAAGGACAGCTTGGAGCACATTGGAAACCTCATCCAAAGAAGGAGTGGTGCCCTTCTCGTGATGTCGTTGATATAACCCCTCTGCAGAGCCAATGTCTCTGCCAAGCACAAGTTGTCTCCAGAGTCCAGCTAACAGCTTAGCTGGGGTTTGGACCTCTGCTTCCTTGTGGTTCAAATATATGCAAGCCACACCAAGATTTTTATTTTCGAATTCAGCAGCGAGATGATCCACAACCATAGATCTGGATAAGAATAATTGGTAGGTGAACAATAAACTGACGAGGTACACACGCAAGGACAGTTTTCCCTGCACCCGCTACATATGCAGATGAATTACTGGTGGATGTGGATGAAGAACGTAAGCCACGCACGAATTCCGTGGCACCAGAGAGTTCTTCCTGACCCATTTTTCCACTCTTGAAAGTGTGGATCCACAAGCAGCCATCCTCCGGTTCCCGGCTGCCGCACATTGGAAATATCTGCTTGGTGAAGGAAAAAATTGATGGGTGACAGCCAGTCAATGGTTCGGGTGCGCTCTGCCGCTGGAGAGCACTCAACAATTGCACATTTGCTTGCCTCTCAGACTCACAATCCAATAGTCGTTGCTGCTCGGAAATTGTGTCACTGATATCAGTGACACCTAAATTCACATTATCCACCGATTTGATTACGGCTGGTAAAATACCCATTAGAGTTGAGTGTGACTTGGAAGAAAAAGAATTTATGACTGACCACTGTGATGCTGCTGTCCCATATCCCTGAAATTTTGAATCAGTACTCGACATTCCAGCTACAAGATGGTTGAAGTGACCAGAGATCCAATAAAAGCCATGAATTGAGCAGTGACTTAAACTGCTCAAACTTGCCGAGATATTCGCTGGCTTCCTTCTTGTTCCACAAGGTCCATTTCAGCTGTTTCGAGAACTTGGACGACGGCAGGCTCAACCTCTTTGTGAGCTGCTCCATCATCGTTTTGAGATTGGCCAGCGGACTCTTCATTTGCTGAAGCATAGTGCTAGAAGGGTTTGTAGTCACCCTGTCATGAAGCTCTTGAAGGAGCGGTCGGAGGTCTTTCATCTCCGAAAGCAACTTCTGCTGCTCCTGAGGGGCATTTGCAAAGTCCTTGAAGTGATCATAGGCCTTCAGTGCGGTGTCGACAAGCTGCAGGATGCTAGCAACAGTGCCCAGGGTGGCCAGTGCTTCTGCCATGAAGGAAGAGGACAAGGTGGTGTGTGGGAAACTGCACTGCCTGTCTGGCTGTCAAGCACTGCCTCGATCTTTCGGATGCAATACTGGCATATGCACTTGGATGGATGCATAAAAAAACATGGAGATGCTTATAAGCCCTGGGAGCTCTCATCAAGACACTCCACCAATTACCGTATCACGTAGTTCCCATTCTGGACCACCTGAGGAGAATTTACACCCACTTTTTCCATACTTATTCGTTGACGCCGGCAGCGTAATTATAGCGCTGACAAGCGCCCCAGTAGTTCGGTTCAACAGCTGACACTTCGATGCATGGGTGTATCCATAGTTCCGGATCAATAAGCCCAAAAGCGGAGCTTTCAAAGGTCGGAAGCGTGCCATGGTTGGCCACGATATATAGAATATATTAAACGGTTAAGTGCACATGACATGACCGAAAGAAGAAGCTGTGCTTTGGTGACAACGGATATGTTGACAACTACGTGTAATTTATTTAACGGGACCCGCGATACTGATGAGAAGAGAACGGGTGTCTCGGATCACCTGGCTTTCTGTCGAACAAGAGGAAATTACGAGTATCGGCTAGCTAAAGCCACGACTCGGCGAGCATTATCAACGACTCAAGAGGCAAACCTACATAGTACAGTGTTGAATGCAGCCTCCCATTGGGCATTCCAGCCGGAAATGTGCTTGTGTATGTGAGAGCTCAATTCAAGTTCAACTAACAATTGTACTTCTTGAATTTGCAAAATAATCATATCGGTGAGAGAATTCTCTAGGGTGCTGCAAGTTCGGGAGGATGACCCTGCCCAGACTATGAGTCTTAATCATTTAACTCAATCCAACTTGAATGCAGCTACGTTGCTATGTCATTCTTGTCACAGAATCTTGTGTTGAATTGCTAAACAAGTATCCACTGCCCAAGTTTGCGGCGCGGCGACGAAAGGGGCCTCCATACCCAGGAGGTGTCATCCCTGATGTCAAATATCACAGAAAATCCCGTTCGAAGTTGAAATGAGCACATTTGAGTACATTGGGGGCTTGGCCTAGGCAGTCACAGTGGCTGCCTAAGTAAATTTCATATAAATCACTTGTATTTAGAATGGACTCTCACTGTTGAACTCAGTCACCCTAAAGCCAGATCACGTCACAACCGCGTCATCAAACCAACTCTGCCAGCTATTTTCAGCTTATTCTGCCAGGCTCGCGGGTTCAAGAATTGGCTAAGTCCAGGTTCAAATAATTACCTACGAGAGCTTGGGAAGGGCGAGTAATTCAAGTCGAATCAAACAACGAGACTCGGAGAGGATACATGCCCTTGAAGTCCCTCGCGGACGCGGAGATCTGGGTGGGTGCCCGAGTTGAAGCATTGGTGTGGTTTGATGTTCGAGACAAGGAATCAAAGCCGACCTCGATCTCCAGCCAAACTCCGGATTCATGCGGAATTGCGGGGTCCGCGATGCCATATCAAATCGGAGGTCTGGAGCCAGCAGCTGTATCGGCGACCGTCAAGCACATGCAGGGGAAGTCATTCCACGGCTTTGATGACGGGCAGTCATCATTAAATAATTTACCCGACCTGTATTGCAGGGTGTACACCGTGATGTTGCCTCGCGGCAGAGATCGCCATTCTGAACTTATAATGAGAAGGAACCGAGCACTCACCCTATCCACACTGCGCTGTTGGTAAGCTCTTCTCCCACCAAATTCAAAGGCATTCCTGCGTGGCGTGTTGGACTCCAATGGGGCTCATGATCGTGAACTTGACAGACCGTTCAATGAATCGCCCAGCCTCACACGACAAGACCGAACTTCACGCCACCCAAATTAAAAGACTTAACCCGACTTCGGGCCCGCCAACGGTCAATTTCTGTATCAGTTATCACGAATAATTGGGATAAATCTGACGGGGCTTGTGAGAACGGCACGAAAACTCAACCGGATACGAAGCGTAACTTGGGACAAAGTTCATGCCGGTGTTGAAACTCACCACAGTACTGAGTGATCTTGGACAATACCATCAATTCCAGTCGAAATATAATCTAAGGCAAGCCAAATCTCGTCAAATTGATATACAACATGTGGGGTACGAGACAACACGCGTGGCCGCTCGCTCGCTTGGTCGGTACCCTTCTCTGCTCTGTTCGTATTCAAACCACATCCCTCCTCGGAACACGAGAACAGAACAAAGAACACAGATGAAGATACAAGCTCTATTAATCTCGAATCATCGTCTCCATCCATACCTTTGTGTCGCCCCAGAAGCGCGCACGCCCAATCCCAATTCGCATGAAAGCATCAAGCGAAAGTTCGAAGTGCGCGCCCACTCACGCTCCACTTCCAATTCCAATCCAAGGGGAAAGTAGGAGAAGGAACGCCGTTAGAAGAGTCACGTCCCCGTCCCACCGAAAAGCGCAAAAGATACAATCCATCCAAAAAAAAAGAAATGCAGGATATATGGAGAACACCAACTCGCCGAAGTAAACACGAGCGCAGCGAGTGAAAGTGAAAGTGAAGATACAAAGCGAAACAAGAAAGTACGACGAAAAACGCACCCAACCATCCACACCATAATCACATGGTGGAGGACAAACTCGAAGAAGTCCGAGCGGCGCTTCGGTAGTGGGCACTTCATAAAAGGAACGTAGAAGAAAACGAGGTAGGGAAGGCACAATGCCTCCCGGGCAGAAGCCAACACCAACGGACGAAATAGGAATGGGAGTGGGAACCTATCTACCGACGCAAGCGCGAACGGGTGCCGGTACAGATATCGATCCACGGGCCGCGGCGCATATATACATGCCCAGGACACGTCAAGCGCGCGCATTTCGATGGCCCGCGTCCACATCGGGGGCCCGAGAATAGCGCCCAGCGAAGCGTTTTTTTGTAGGCAGCCGCATTGATTGGGGTCGGATCCGGGACACCCCAGGAACGAAGCGCACCCATAAAAGTCAAGGGCACGCGCGGCGCGAATCGGCAACCCCAAACTCAGGAACTCAGCGAATCCACCAATTGGCAGGTGAGCGACTGGTGGCCCGCACACTCCCCGCATCCGCGTTCCATGCACTAGCGGGGCGCCAGTCGATACACGAACGCGCGCGCGCGCTGGAGGAAAGAAGGCGGGGCTGCAGAAAAGAACCCGACGTGGTGCTGCAGGAAAAAACAAAGAACTGCGCGCCGACATCGAGCACCGCCGATGAGGAGTCCAAACACCCTCCCCTTGCTCTCCCCAAAAAAGAAAACCGCCGATATAGATGGAAGACGAAAATCGGAAGACTCCACTCACCAACACCTGTCGAGCCATAAGCGCGCCGTGAAGGGGTTGAGCGTGGAGGAGGCGGGGCTGGTGTACTGCGCAAGGAGGGTAGCGAGCGCAATGAGGATGCAGCGGAAATTCATGGAGCGGGTGAGCAATATTAACGGAGTGGGGACCAAAAGGAAAGTAAAGGAAGACGGTACGGAGAGAGGGAGAGATGGAAAGCAAAGGGAGAGGGAGTATGGAGGAAGGAGAAACAAGGGAGGGACGAGGAAGGAAGGAAGGAATGGGAAGGGAGGGGAACGAGGTGCATGCAACGCGATGCATTGCCTGCGGTGCCGCAACAGACAGGAATATGAAACGAGCACTCACCACCCCCAAACCCCACCACCGCGAAGTACACCACCGCATACCCATGCTCCCCAAACCGCGTCAACTTCCCCGCCTTCCGGATCCCCCACCTCCTTGCGAGCGCCGGAAAAAGGCTGGGGCTCAGCACCAAGCGCAAGAGTGAGAACAAGACGACGCTGTATGCGAGCAGCATGAGGTCTCAGGGGCCTTCGAGGTAGAGCTGCGTCGTCGGGACGAGCTCGGGACGCACGGCAGCTGCGGAGAGGCACTCCGGGGCAAGGGTGGGGTGGGAGAGGAGGAAGAACGGGATGATGGGGTTGCCCACTCCTTGAAGCGAGAGAGGGCGGTACGGGCGCAGAAGCGGGAGGAGAAAGTGCATCGGGAAGGCGAGGAGCGGAGCGGGGGGAGGAAGAGCACTCGCAGGGCCGAGGCGGGTCGACGGCCCAGCGCAGCCAGATGCTTACATCCTCGACTTTAGGCATCGACGACTTGAGCCCGCAGACGAAGGAGGGAACGAAGGACGGTTTAGGGCAGGCTGGCGAGGAGAGGGCGATGGCGAGAGGGAGGATATGGGCGAACTGGAGTTGCTGTCAGTGTTGTCGTGAGGGGACGCACGGCCAGGTATTTACATGAGAAGTAGGAAGAGAGACATACTCAAATCTTGTTTTTGGGGGAGATCGGGCTGTGGATGTCATCGTGAAAAGAGTGGCAAGACGGAAGGTCAACGGAAGGTGACATTCAATTTTTGACAGCCTGTGTATTTTGATCGTACTGATCGGGCCTGGTGGTGCCGCTCTTTTCCCGCTCATCTCGGCTTTTTGCTGTGCCCGGCATTAGCACTAGTCCCGTTAATTTACCACGGGTCCCCGTGCTTCGTCGGGAGTTGCATAGCATGTGTCTTGGTTCCGAGTGCGTCAAGAGTCCGCAATAAAATGTCAAAAAATAGCCTTTCGTCTGCGGGTTCCGTCCTTGGTTCGGTTTTATTTAGGTTTTACTCCAACTTCTAGGCTAAATATTTAAAATTGAACTAAGTACCCTAAGCTCACGATAAACGTCCTGAGTGGCCCACACAGCACCACACAGTGCTAAGAAACCAACCATAGGAAGATACTCTCGGACTCCATTGTGTTGCGAAAGGGGGATTTATATCTTATTAGATGTCCACCATTCTTGGCGGATGGTCAGTACCAGAACCATTTTCTCCTCAAATCCGCCCGCGTAATCTCGCTTATTTATGACTTACTGTGCTCCGTCGTTTCTATGTTACAGATGAGTGCTCTAAACACAGTCTCTTATATGTGGGTTCGGAATCACCCCTACACTGTCTCGGTAGTGCATGGCCACACCTACCAAGTTACTGATGGAATCAAGAAATATGCAGGAGACACCCGTTCGATTGGGGTCCGAGCCGTAGGACGATGTTGGGTATGATTTCTTTTTTGATTATTTAAATTTTTTGCCCCCACACAGTACTCTCTTCTGGCCATCCGAATTCCATGTCTAAAACCACACTACGTACCTTCCATTCCATTACAAGTCCATATAGGTAAAGGGATTCAGAGTCAATATATATGATACATTAACCTTCCAACTCAATTGTACATCGGCTCGGTGGTGAATGCCCGACATTTGCATTCACCTGATGCTCATGGCATGCTGAGGCAGGACCTGCCCGTTCGACTCGGGCCCGAGCCATGGCTAGTTCAACTTAGTTTTATTTTTTTATTTGCCGCTCATAAATTGCAGAGTCGTGGAAAAGGGAGAGATTATATTCGAGAAATTTTCAAAAAAAGTGCAACCAAGATCAGACACCTGTTCTCCTCGTGCCCGACATTTTTTCTCTCTCGTGTGTACAAATAAATATCTGTTTCAAGTGACGTGTGCACGACTTTCCATCATTTTTCACTGGTGATTCCAGGGGGTATTATATATTTCTGCGCCAAGGTATTCTCCTATCGACTCGTTAGCAGATGGACCACGCCTACTATAGATGTGCCAGCGGGCAGACATATGCACGAGCCACCCATTTGACTTGGGTTCGAGCCATGGCCATTTTGAGCTGACGATTCTTTTTTGACATCCGATTGTTATCCGATTCGAGCAAGATTCAAGACGGATTCTGCAACCAAGATTGAAGACCTATTCTCCTCGTGCCCGACATTTTCTCTCTCGGGTGTACAAATAAAAATCTGTTTCGAGTGACGTGTGCACTCGACTTCCATCATTTTTCAGTGGTAATTCTATAGGGTATTCTACATTTCTGCACCAAGGTATTCTCCTATCGACTCGGTAGCAGATGGCCACAGTGTTGTCCTTAAGAGTTAAGACTTAAGTTAAGTTAAGGCTTAATTACCCCTTAATATTAAGACTTAGCTTCAAGCTTCGGTACCGTTAAGCCCTAATTAAGACTTATTGATGGCAATTACATAATTTTTTCTTCGCATCTTCTTCGTCAATGCCGCAAATATTCAACAAATATTGCTCATGGTCGGACAGTGAGTCATGGAGTTGTTGGCTGCTGAGCACTCGGACGAAGAGTTAGATGACGGGGAATTGGAAGGGTCTGGCGATGATTATGACGGCTGATTGTGCAGTAGCTACTTACGATCTGACGCAGAAAAAAATTGAGCACCCCTTCACTTAAGCCTTAATATGCTCTTAATATTAAGGCGTAATTAGGTGTTAAGGCCTTAACAAAAAAAAATTACCCTTATTAACCCCTTAAGTGACAACACTGGATGGCCACGCCTACTATAGATGGGACAACGGGCAGACATATGCAAGATAGCCGCCCGTTCGACTCGGATTCGAGCCATGGCTATTTTGAGCTGACAATTCTTTTTGGGATCCGATTGTTATCCGATTCGAGCAACATTCAAGACGGATTCTGCAACCAAGATTAAACACCTGTACTCCTCGTGCCCGACATTTTTCTTTTTCTCGTGTACAAATGAGTACTTATCCCACATCTTCGAGCGACCTTCGAGTTACCTGGATTAGTCGTGTACTGAACGTCCATCATTTTCCACTCGTGAATCTGAATCTAGAGGGTCTATATATTCCCGCGACAGCAGAGGCACATATCGGCTCGGTGGTGGACTCGGTCCGCATCTGCACCAATCAAAACTAAACCTCATGTGGGACAGGAGACGCCCGTTCGACTCGGGCCCGAGCCATTCTGGGTGTTTCCCGCCTTTTGCTCAACGCTTGCACCCCCGACGATTAATCTTACGCCTTAATAGTAGGATAATACTTGGTGTTAATAAGAGTAACTTAGTCAGTGTAAATAATACATGAGATTAATCGAGGATTATCTATAAGACACACTTAGGATTATTCTGTATCGAGGCGACAACGCGTGTGTACGCAAGGATTATCCATAGTATCCTCCACGGGATTATCCAAGATTATCTGTAGGATTATTCTCGACAAGATCATCCGTAGGATTATTCTCGACAAGATCATCCGTAGGATTATTCTCGACAGGATCATCCGTAGGATTATCCTGGATTATGTATATGTAGGATTATCCTCGACGGGATTATCCCATAGGACTGATTATTGTACTCGTCCAGGATTATTCAATGAAGTTTAGCTGGCATTATGTAGGCTTTTCGTACCATCTTTTATGCGCTGCAAACCCACGTTAGGGAATGACCCGAATGAGATCTTCGCACACACGCCACACGCCCGCGCGGGCGTTCCCCATATGCAAGTCGCAATCCTCATGCGTTCCCCGCCCCAGCCTGTTCCGAAACTTCTTGAGGTTATTTCCTAAAAAGGCAATCGCGCACACTTGAGAGAGAAAACATTTATCTATTCGCTATAAAATACATTCGTTTAAAATGATGTGGCATGTCAACATTTCCTGAGCGGAATTGTAAGTAGCTTGCGGATTTGGACTGCAAATCAACTTACTTCACTTCGTCACAAGTTCAGGCGAGGATTTTTGCCACGCCCTTCACGCGTAGAACACCGAATCCCTCCCTCGGGAATAATTACGACCTTCTGGCGTTTGTTTGCCGCGGGAGCTTGATCTACACCGGTATCGGGCACCTTCCTCTTCGCCGCCCCGCTCGCCGCCTTCTCCTTCTCCTTCCCCACCGCCCGCTCTTTTTAGGAGGCCTCCCTCTCTTCTTCGGTGCGGGAGCGGAAGGTGTATCCTCGTCTGCAACGGGGACAGTAGGCAGCACCCTCTTCGGAGGCCGTCCTCTCTTCCTCGCGGCAGCCGCAGGGAGGGCAGGCGCATGGGAGGAAGCGGGCGCGCCCTCGCCGCTAACAAGAGTGAGAGGCGGAGGGGGTGCGAGCCTGCCTTGCCCAACGGGAGGAGTGGCAGTGGGGCGCAGGGGCGGTGCGAGCCCGCCTTCACCAGTGGGAGGCGGAGGTGGAGCGAGCCTGCCTTCACCAGCAACGGCAGGAGTCGGAGTAGGGGGCTGGGGTGGAGCGAGCCCGCCTTCATGGGTAACGGGAGGAGTGGGAGGCGGGGGTGGAGCAGACCTGCTTTCACCGGCAACGGGAGGAGTGGGAGGCGGGGGTGGAGGGAGGCTACCTTCGTCGTCGTCGATCCCGAACTCGTCGAGCACTATATGTTCTCCTGGAGAAAGCGGGGCGTCCGGGTCGAGGAACATGTCCACTGACGTTGCACGAAGCTCGCCTGCGTTGTTAATGAGAAGTATATTTAACGGATGGACATGACCACTTACTGGGAGCTTGGGTGTCAAGGGGCGGAGCGGGAGGTGCATTGGGAGGTGTGCTGGAACCGCTCGCGGTGCTCTCAGCAGAAGCCAATGCGACCCCTTTCACCAACCCCGGGGAAAAGTCTTCGCTGTTGGTGTTGTCGTCGGTGCTCTTCGTGTCCGCGGGGGCCTCCGCCGGTGGCGCTGTCAGCTTCAGCTCGGTGTCGAGGTCCAGGGGTTCTTCCGCGGGGAGTGAGAGGAGACCATCCATGTCCAACGGCGTTAAATGAAGGTCGTCGCCGGCTAGGTTGTGAATTAGAGGGAGCTATTGTCGGGGAATTGATCACTTACCCGACAACCTCGATGTGGCCCAGGCTTTGAATGCCGTCGCCTCTCCATCGGCGACCGGCGTGAAATCGTCTTTCTGTTTGCCGTCGTGTACCGACACTCTGTTAATCCTCACTATATACACCTCATAAGTGTGCAAGTCACTCACCTCCGGAATTTGATGGTGCCGTCCGGCTGCAGACACGCCGATCGCACTAGAAAGCAGCACTTGCCTGCCTGGTTCGGACCAAACCCTATAAGGCGTTGCAGAGCATCAAACGCATGATTACTGAGATAGTCCTGGTTCCTGTGCAAAAGGTTAGTGCGTGAGGCGTTGACAAAGACAACGGCGGCTTACCTAGCAAGGCTCTCCTCTGTTGTCATCTTCTTGCGTTCATTTTCAGCGTCCGCCAGCCCTTGGAGCCTTTTGATCTCAGTCTCACTGCAACGCGCCCACCTCTCCTCGAGAATCCGAGTGAAGGACTTCACCGCGAGTCCGTCACGTAAACTACGTTCCGCGTTCTCGTTTTCCTGCTTTGCTTGGCGATCAATGTCCTTCTTATTCTCCAGCCTAAACATGTCCTTGGCAGTTTTGCGGCGAATGCGAGGCGCGGGCCCTTTGCGGACGGGTACAGCAGGCTCGTCGGCGTCGTCCCCAACTGGTGCTGGAACTGGTACCTGACCCTTGTCTTTTGCTACGCGAATCCAGTTCTTGTGACTCTGCACGATGGTCTGAATGAATAGTGAGCACAATCAATACGGGAAGTATATGGATTCATACATCCAGAAAATCCTGGATCTTGAATCCGTTCGGCCTACTGATGTCGAACTTTTTATCAACCTCGGGGTAAATCTCGGATTCTATGTAGTACTTCCGAGTACGCTTGTCCTTTGGATCCTTGGACGCCTCCCATTTCGCGACCTGAGGGAAGCATGTATCTTGAAGGTACTTGAAGATCTCGTCTGAGCGTTTAGCGAGTTCCTTGTCCTGGCGATTCTTCTTGTTGGTGCGGATGAGGCTCCAGGTATGACGGGAGTCATCGCTGGGGGATGTGTCGGGTGGCAAGGCGTCCGACGTGTCGGGCGGAGAGTTGTCCGTGGTGTCGGGGGGAGAATTATCGGTCATAGTTGTGTACTTGCAGATGAGTGGCAGAAGGGGTACGAATGGCTATTTAACAGTCAGTCTTTTATACCACGACCCACTTCCAAGCGAGTCACCTCCGGAGAACAAAGCGCGTCTTTGGACCATACGCTTTGAGCAGGCATATGCCACCCAGAAGGAAACAAAGGGAGGGTAGCTGCAAAAAAAAAACACATGTTGAACAAGATGAGAACGCCGTTTGGAATCGTATTCAAAACGTACCAAGTCATGTCGTTTTTGAAGGAGCGCACGCGTATTTTCAACGCCATGCAGTGAAGCGCCGTGGAAAATACTTCAAAATAGATATGAGACAGGTCAGATTCAACTGCCACCCGCTGGAGCATAGCAAGATGGGACATACACCGTACTGTTTGGAGGTGGGATTTTGAAGCCACGGATTGGGATTGGGGACACGGTTCAGCCGACGTCAAGTCTAGCTATCGATAGGAGACGGTTCAGCCGACATGGAGTCTGACTATCGAGTGGCCTGGTTAATAAATAGAGGGCAAGGGTCGAGGACGCGAGTGGCCACATTAAGGTGATGAGTGAGCCGACGTAGCGTCTAGCTCGACCAACCGACACGAAGTCTAGTTTGGATTTATCCAGAGTGGGGGTGGGAGGGACCTTTTGAGGCCTTGGGCAGCGGATTGCTGAGGTCGTTGGATGTGGTAGGAGGAAAGCGACTCTGATTGACGTCTGCTGCCGAGATTCCCATCACGTGATCTCGACGCGTCGCGGTCCTGTCAAGAAAGTATGTGGATAGACTCAATTATGCTGCGATTCAGGAAAGTTTTTTCAGGGAAAGGGTTTGTAATTGACATAAGTACGTGATTTCGACCATGATTCATATTCTACACCGCAGAAGATTAATTAGTTGAAGTCCAATTTAGCCTCGACTTTAATCCGAGTCCGACGTAAGGTCAATTATTTCTTTACCGTCCTCAGACATGTCCCTATCCAACTCCTTCAAGTACTTGATTTCGGTTTCAATACCCTGATATGGGCGAGCTTTGAAAGCTGGCAACCGCAAGCGCAAAGGACCCGCAACGGGAAGCGGGGGAAGTCGCGATGGGCCCGCCACTGCTGGCGCTGATGACGAAGAGGCGGCCGTCGATGTGGACACCGCCGACGATGAAGGGGGTGAAATGTCGAGTACTTCAACCGCAACCGTATCGTCTTCGTCTTCGTCGGATTCGAATGCTGAGGTCCCACAGTCAAACCATAATCATTCGGCAATGAAAAACTCACCTGCTGCCAAAGTCGCCACAGAGAGATATGCTTCGGTGCTGTATGCTTGCAACTTCGGACACTGGTCTTCCAGGATAATAGCAGCCCTACAGACCAAGATGTTTCCGCGGCTGAGCATGTTGATTGGCGTCGAAAAGGCCTTTGGAAGAAAGTGCCGTTCGAACACGCAAAACCACTCGTAATCAATGGCCACTTTATTGTCCGTGGCAACCGCCCCCACCTTGGCCGCGAAATCCATGGACGAGAGATCAACACGGCTGGCGTGCCTGAGCTGCACTGGCTCGGACAGAGGAAGACAGCCAACTTTGTTGTATAGGATAACGGTGATGTTGCAACCTCGATGGACGCTAGTCAGCATAGATTGATAGACCAGATTTCGGCACTTACTTTGGTCAGGGTTCACCTCATACAACTGAGGGTCATATTGATCTTGTGGGACGTGATGTTTCTCGGCGGTCGCGCTGTCTGTCACGACCCGATGCGCAGTAATTTTGTCAGTGCGCGCCTCGTGGAAAAAAAAGTAGGAAAGACTCACGGGCATTCGAGGCCCTATTCTTGCCCTTGCCATCGTCTTCATCATCGCCTGCATTACGTTCAACGAAAGTACGGGAAATGAGAGAATGGTATGAACTTGGCGCCAATACGGTGCGATGCTTCGCCTTCTTAGCATCTGGGAGAGCGCATATGATTATGACGGACGAGGTTGTAAATGAGAAGGAATCTCACCGCGACTCGGTTGTTCCTCTGCGTTATCCACGGCCGCCCTCTTCGATGCTCCTCTGTGAGCCGCCAGAAGCTCTGTCTCATTGTGAGTGCAATGCGAGCTGTACCGATGAAACTCACCAAATTCCCCGTTGCACAACTGCTCTGCAAATACATTCCGACGGCGTATAACTTCATCGTACTGCGTCGTAAGGCGGCGATGCTCTGGGCTGTTCTTGGCAGCCTTCTCTCTCTCGGCTACAATACGTTTGAACATCGCGTACAACGGTCTCAATACGTCCTGCGCCGCCTGGGACAGCTTTTGGGTGCGTCGTGGCGCACATCTTCCCGCTGCATGAAAGTGTGAGTATGAGCCGACGGAGAAAAGCATAGTAGACTGACATCCACCAGCGGGACACTAATAACCGAAAGAGCATCGTTAGCGCGGGCAGATTTCAAGAAATAGAGTCACGCACATTCACAGTCCACACAGTGATCTTGTCGAGTGTATCTCTTGTCGCACCCTTGCATATCGCGATGTTGTGGACCTTGAGATATGCACAGTCTTCTGCGAGCGATTCGGGAAGTGGAACGGCGTCCATGAGGAATTGGGTAGCTTCATCGACAGCCATCGTAAGTAGAGGTACAAAAAATCCATCCACTCCCACACCTCATTTTATATATCCAACTCGAAGCGGTTCTTGGCCTGCATTATTGTTGCGTCGTTGTTCAGTACGTTCTTGCGAATCTGAAACAAAAGGGTTTCGTCATCTGATCGTTAAGTTTGGACCGACAATGTTACAAAAACCAAAAACAATAAGTCAGTCGCGACGAACTGAGACAAAAGAGCACAACATACCGACGGAAGCGATCGAGTTAACGTCGGCGGCAATACACTGCGACGCGAAGTCAATTGGGGCTGTTATTGGGGCTTTGGGCGACGCAGAGTCAACCAGGACCATTCCACCTCAGGCGACACAGAGTCTGCGTGGAAGTGTAAGGTTAAGAACGGTGACGGTGTTATGGCTTGTCTTGATGTTCCCACGATGTCCAACGCGTTCCAGCACACTTGGCAAGCACCGACAAATACCACTTCAAGCAATTAATCGTAAAACAGAGGCTTTGAGAAGGAACAGAAGATGCGTTGAATTTATCTATTTCCACAGACTAGTTTACCGGTATAGAAAAGTAACGCATACAGTATTGTTGTAGGTATTAAATTTCACCTTCCGAATCCGAAACTTCCTGTAGCTCGGGCATCTCGCTATAGTCCTCTTGCGTGTCAGTGACCACGGTAGTGTATTGAGCTCGGATTTTTGATTCTGACAAGCGAAAGTTGCCATCGAGCGAGAAGTTATTGGGTGGGGCAGCACTGAAAGAAGGAAGTTGTTAAATGTGTTTCTGAGCGAGGTGAATCCGACTCACTGTGCGTGGAGAGGGGTAAGGAATTGGCAGATTTGCTCGTAGCAAAGGATATCGAGAGTTTCACTGTCAATATTTAATTCGAGAAAGTCAGAGAACCCTCTTGTGACGTACCTGTTTTCAGCTCGCGTCGCCGTCCCAGAATCATGCACAGCTGAATATTCTTCCCCCCGAGTTAATGGCCCAAGGCATCCGCGACCGTTGCAACGAATCTGCCATAACCCCTGTTTCGCAACATCTTGAGCACCCATGTTCGTGGACAGAGTGTGCTGAACGCCATGCAGACAGGCAGACGAGGCTGTGGTCGATACGATGACCGACGAATGGTGGGCTTCTTCAGCGGCGCGACACGTAGGGATGAGAGAAGCGCCTGCGATTTTAGGTGTGGTAGCTGTGACGATGATAGGTGGGTGGGTGCTGTCCATGATGTGCTGCTCTCAGAGGCATTCCCATCCATTAAAATCCCTAAGACGGATGAAAATCAGAGACTGATTGATGATCGAGACACAGACAAAAGAGTACGCACAATAGAGGGCGCGATCGGGAGTTTTCCATTCAGAAAGATCGAGGCATCGGCGGCGGAGGAGCAGGATGTATAACCCATGCGAAGCAAAGTCGGCTACAGTCAAGATACATAGAAAATGAAGAGCCGAGTGCTAGAACCAATGATAAGTGACGAATATGATTGACTGACCTTCACTTGAGGCCTCCCATGAGCGCTGGGGGCGGAGCGCAGTGCGACGCAAAGTCAGCGGGGTGACGCAGAGTCAACCTGGCCCAGTTACGACAGGCGACGCGGAGTCTGCATGGAAAATGGGAGCGGGTGAGAGGCGTGTGCACTGCCACCAATGATGATCAGACGCGCCCACGTGAGGCTTCAAAACCCTTCGAATGGTACCGAAGTTTTGAAGTCAAAGGATATTGCTTGCGTGGTTTCCAAGTTTCAAAGGATCACACGAGATTTTTTACAGGAAGCATACTTGATACAGCATTTGACGAACGTGTTACAGGTTTGTAGGTAAAAGTTTAGTCCACAATCTCCACCTCGGATGTATAATCAAAGTCGGAAGTGGAGATGGAAAGAGGGGGCTGGTTAGGCCCTCCATGTTCCTTGATTCTCTGCACCAACTTCTGTTTCTTCTTCGTCGTACTTTTGGCTGTGGCGATTACAGGCGGGATGTCGATCTTCTGTTTCTTGCTGGACGTAGCCTCCGCGTCGGGGGTTGTACTTCTCTTCGAAGTTCGAGAAGGTCCTGGCTGCTCGGCGCGTTTCAACTCTCGGTTTTCTTCCGCCGCTAAGTTTAAGTTTAAGGAAACGGCGGCCACAGGTTGAGTAGAACCCTCCGTTTCAACCGAATCGCGGGCCGATTGGCGAGCGCGCTGCTCCCATCTTAGAAGGCCGCAACAATCGATGGGGTTGAGGGCGCCCTTCCTAAGAATCATGTACTTGCCACGACCGGATAGGTTGATGGGCCCCGCCGCCGGTTCGTATATATCGGTGGTGGCTGAGTAGAGAAGGAAAGTCGCATCAAGTGTACAATGTTTGAATGCGTATTTGGTGAAATCGAACAGAGCTGGATTTGGCACCCAGAACTTGGTGTGATACGGGTTGCCGGATAGGACGTATATGGTAACGTAGAGGAGGAGCCCTGTAGAGTAGAGAGTAGGTCAATGTGTTACGCACAAGAATAAATCAACACGCACCGGTCGATGGCACCACCAACTCCAGTGCATCCTCGTCTAGTACTATGCCATAGGTCAGTTACAAGAAAATGAATAGAGGCACGTAGGACATACCGTCCCCACCGTCTGAAGCCGGGTAATCAGACGTCTCGGAGGAGGCACGTATCTCAACGTAGACCTCCTTTCCTTTGCCCTTCGGATCCCGGACTAAATTACACGATGAATATAGAACCTAACAGCGTAACATGCAATAGATACCTGCACGGTTTAAGACATCCGGCGCATCTGGTACATCCGCGGGGTTCAAGGTTTCTATGACCCTTCGGATATGGTTCAGCCTCGTTCCTGTTGACCTGTGAGTAGATCGGAAGACGGTCAAAGTCAGCGCATACCCATCTTATCTGCCGCCTTCGTTGGAAATGCGGGACACTCCTGCTCTCTCCACAGCTCAACCACGGCCGCAAAAGAGAGTTCCAGCTCGCCGATCGCCTTGTAAGTTTTATCGACGGCCTTGGCGCGGGGAGTATACTCCTGGACGAGACGCCGCAGTTCCTTGCTCTCCACAAAGTCCAGCTCCTTCCCAAGCTGAGAGGCGCATCTCCCGAGCCTGTAGGGAGAGCCATTGCAGTGGAGCGCCCACAATGCGATACGATGTGCAACAACATCGCCAATATCGAGTCGGAAACTATGCGGGGCTCCTAACGGGCAGATACCGAGGTCGAACTCGTCATGCCTGGGTGGCGGCACTAGTTCGCAGAGCATGGCTTCAGTGGCGTTAACGGGGTCCTTGATGTAAATCATCGAGATGAATGAAGAGTACCTTGAGCTGGTGGGCTTTAAAATGGCTGAAGATCAAAGCGTGCATCTACTACAGTCCAAGCGGCTCACCCACAAGCAAAGCGTTTCATATTCAAGGTCAGAGCAATTTTTGAATGACACGCGTCGAGGTCCCTATGAAGCGCCGCTTTCCATGATTTCGCGCAAGCCGGAGTCGACGCAGAAAGTCGCAGAATATTGGGTGGCGACGCAAAGTCAGACAGTGGCGCGACGTGAAGAGAATCAGTTGGGCGGCGACGCAAAGTCAGCCCAACAGCGACGTAAAGTCAGCCCAACGGCGACGTAAAGTCAGCCCAACGGCGACGCAAAGTCAGCCCAACAGCGACGCTAAGTCAGCCCAACGGCAAAGTAAGTCGTAGGGAAGACGAAGTGAAAGGAAGAAATGATCGGTGATCAGATCACTGGTACGGTCACGTGTTTGGGCGCGATGTAATTAGTGGAACGCGTCCACCGTTGGTTGGTGTGGAATTAAACCAACCTGTCTACATTTTTACAGCCCAACGCTTAATGAAGGGTCAGACAAGATGGATGCAACGTGGCCACCGCCACCACACTGATCAAAATACTGCGGCATATGCACTGTCCATTATTTAAATCGTTGATAAAATTATTTTATTTTCCAATGAGAATAGGGAGAGATATTCATACAGCCAAGTTCTGGCCCAGAGTTATTGACTGCACGTTATAGCACGTCTCATTGCCATTTATTCCTCAGAGCATTCTGCATTTTCAGTTCATTCTTTTCGCTGTAGAGTAAGCTGGCCTCCAGTTCATCTCAGATCATCGGTGCTACAAAGTAAAGTCAGGTCACCTACCGTTGAGCAATTTTCCTGCATCCAGAACGATAACGCGCTAAGTTAGTTCAGGCAAGGCTCACGGCAAGGTTTGTGGACTTCCAAGTTTTCGGGGTTCTTCCGATCTCGCGATTTGCTAACTGACACAGCGCTACCCAGTAACCCAGTTCGCGCACGATCCCACAGCACCGTGCGCTCGGTCTCATCTATTTCTGAACGTCGTTAATTTTTATTCTGCTCTCTGCGTTAATTACCTCCTGCTAGCAGTTCTCGCGCGATTCCAAACAAGTTTCTCGTCCCACAATTCCTTTTCAATTTCTTCTGGCACGGTAAGCCCGTTTGCATTTACCTATCAACAGTTTCAACCCGTTCTTCTTCATTTTCAGATTCGTGTATTCAATCCCGCCAAACGATTCTCCTCAACAGAATCTGACACTAAGTCAATTTTCTAGTAAGTCAGCTTTCGCCCTCAAGTCGTTTCCATTTTCATTGCCTCACCCTTCACCTTCCTCGCAAGTCCATTTTGGCGCCGCCCAGACGCCCAGTTCTCGCGCAATTCCCGACAATTTCATCGCCTCAAAACTCCTTCTCTCTGCACGGCAAGCCCGTTTTCTCTCACTTCTCAATGGTGTTGTCAAATTTGTCCAGATGCCGTGGATCATGGACGACTTTGCGGCCAGCCTGCCGGACCACGTTCGCAAAAATTTGATGTCGCGACTGTAAGTTCTTCATTCGTCTTTCGTGCATAACCCTGACATGGGCAGCTGCCGCCTCGCCGCCCGCGAACCACTCGAAGCCGCTGAAGCATACTTGAATCTCCGCCCGTATAAAGAGCGCGCCGACGCGGGTTTCGCTTATGTTCACCTCCGCGCGAACTGGGAGGTTCTCGACAACGCTGCGGACGTTCCGGACGGCGAGGAGCTGGACTGGGTTGATCTGAAAGTAGGCGAAGCTGGAGATATGGATGTGCGGCGCGACTACTACGAGCGCGATTGCGAGGACGAGCCCATCCTCTGGGCCTATTGCTACCAAACGTCCTATCCGAAGCTCATAGGTGAGTGGATTTCTTTTCTCCTCGCTTGGACTTATCACCGGGTCACCAGAGCGCCTCACCCACCTCACACTGCGCGCAATGGGAGCCCAGCGCGTCCCATACCCGTGCCACGGTTGCGCCGTCCGGCACCGGGAGCACTTCTCTGAAGCCAAGTCGGGTGGGTTGGAAATCGTAGCGGTAATAATCGAGTATTGGATGCGCCGGATTGGGGAGGTCCCTATCAGAGTGCCTCTTTACGCATAGTCATTTACGATATATATTACTCGTCCCAAACGTAGCGTACTCGACCGGACCTAGATTACTTAAAGTGCCTTCTTGCTGTGTGTGATTCACTGAAATCTCAAAAGCGCTGAAATCGATTCAATGTTGATCGTCACGGAGAGGAAGATGAAATATAATTGAATGCCAAACATACAAGCATGATCTCGTAGTCAGTAGTTCAACTAGAATGCGGCAAAAAATCGAATTAGGTGCGTTTTGGTTGGTGAAGGATAAAGTTACCTTCATAAATCACCACCGATTACAGTCCGGGCTCTGTGTCGCGATGCTAGATTAAAATAGAGACATAAGATGAGCTGCTTCACAAAAGCGGGACAACGTACAATTTTAAGGTAGACGTGCGGATGTACCACATATGCCAGAGTTCATTGGCTTTCGCATAAATTTTGGATTAACGCATATTCTGCTCCACTGCCGACGCGAAGTCAAGAGCAAGGCGATGCGGAGTCAACCATGTAGTGCAGGAGGACGAAATGTAATGAACGAAAGGGTTGCACTTGAGGTATAAAGTAGACGTACCTGCGGTTACATATTTTTGAATTGAGAAACACCATCTGTTGACCTTCGGATGGCTCGAGCTTCGCAGTGAAGAGTTGAAGAGGTGATTGGGATCGACGCACAGTCAGATCTGCTGCCGACGCGAAGTCAAAGGCATAGCGACCAAATAGCGACGCAAAGTCCACTATGAAGGGAGAGGAAGAGCCGTGTGGCAGTGACGAAATGACATGTCGGACTTTCAAACACGATCACGTGTGCGAACGCGGGTCAAGAAATCAGCAGAGAAGTCCAGGTTTTCCCTAAGTGAACATCAAGAAAAAGAGAGTAAGAGTTCTTTTGGCGCAAAAATACGCTAGATTTACAAAAGCACCGCGTATCTACAGTCCATTCAGGGGTGCTGTTATAAATTTGTACACCAGGTTAATGAGTTTGCTTGCCTCCCTGCAGGTGTTTTTCCGGGAGGAGTTCCTTTGTGGGTATCTGTTGGAAACGCGATCATGTAGGGCAAAGAGATGCATAAAATTTCGTTATTTCGGTCTATTACAAGGCAGAAGAATAGTCATAGATGACATAAGGGTCTGTGGAAGAGCCGTCTCCATCCACGAACGGCTCGTCCAACATCTTGGCCCTTATTTCAGCTAGATTTTCCCATCTTTCAATTTCCGGGCACTCGGCTCTGAGCAAACCGCACCTGACGCAAAGGAAGATGCGCCCGCGGCCAATCACGTTCACGAACCGCGCTGAGTCGATGCGTTTGTACGTCTTGTGGGCAACCGAGTAGAAGTCGAACTGTTCCCAGGGATGGCCAGCCGGGAGGGTAGGGTAGTTCTGAGGCCGCATGGAGCCTGCCCTGGGAACCCACCACCTAACGTGTTGTGCTCGCTGGTTGGGTACATCGTGTGCGATGACACGGACAAAGCGCCCTAGCCAGATATGTTAGTGGACGCGGCGATGGAAAAAAAAGCACGCACTCATGTCATTTGGCGTCTTGCATGGCTCGGGTTCGAACCTGGGAATGATATAGAAGTCCGGAGGATCGTCTGCACCAGAATATCAGATAAATTGCAGCGATAGACGATGAGATATAACAGACCTTCAGCTTCAGACGAGACAAGCATATCTGGATTCAAATAATCAGGATGTGGACTACAACACAACGAAGATAGCACACCTTCATCCTCTTCAGAAGATAGGTCATCTCCTTCGGACACCACTAGAGAGAAAAGATGAGCGCGGGTGAATTTAATACGAGGTAATTCCGAATAACTCACTCTCTTCGTCTTCGGGTTGCAAAGAATCTTCGGAAGCGGATTTCACTAGGTGAAAGATGAGCAAGGCGAATTAAAGATAAAACAGATACCGACTGTCTTCATCTCCAGAAAGGGATTCCTCCACAGAAACGGAACCCTCTTCTTCGGACACGGAGAGTTCCACTAGGGGGAAAGATAAAGATAGGTGAGGCAAATTGTAAAATAGTGCTCGAACACTGACTGTCTTCATCTTCAGACAAGGAGAATTCTTCCACTGGGAATGATGAGCGGGTAAACTTCAACACAAGTGTGGAATATATTCACCGTCTGAATGCTCAAATAACTGATGATACAGGTCTAAGAGCGGCGAATAGGGGACTTCGTCCTCTGGTAGGATTGGTGCGTTCATGATACAAGAGAAGGAATGACCGAGAGGAAATGAGCGTATTTAAGGAGTATTTTGTCAAAGCGCATGGCCCAAGCGTCAACTCGCTGGAAACCTAAGCACAACAATTAAGTGTAGATGGTCAAAGTGTACCTTCAAAGCGTCACCCCGGTTGAAGACACATCATTGAGCTGCTTTCTTGAGGCAGTCCGAGGTTTATCAATGTCGAGACCGACACACAGTCTAGTCTACTCAAAGCCGACGTCAGCGTCTGGCGGCCTCGACGCGGAGTCCAAGGCGATCGGGACTTCAGAGTTTTGGGAAGAGAGGACTTTGATCAGAACAATGTCGCTGCCAAACAGGTGACAACAACCTCCTCTCGCCACCACCACCAGGCTTTGTGTCGATCCAAAGCATCCTCGTTAGACTTCGTGTCGGCGATCCCACCATATTTTCTGCTAGACTTTTGAGTCGGCATGTCTGCTCCAGAGTCTAGTGCCATGGACACCGACATCGACACACCTTCTGCGGAGGAACTCCAATATGCCAAATTTCTCAGCAATCGCAACTACACCGGTATGTTTTAGTGCCTTTGATGGTGCAATTTCCCTGCTGATGCGAAGCGATTAGCGACGCTCGGGCCATTCGACGGCGTAGTCGCTGCTGTCGTCGAGATCAACGGCGAGGAGCATCTCATCACCACGCACGTAAGCTACATTCCCGCACTGCCTCCCATGGGCGAACACAACGTTCTCCTCCGCAAGGATCTTCGTTATGGGCTTGACGATCCGATCTGCTGGCCACAGCAGTACAGCGAGAAATACTGCCACCTCGGGGTGATTCGTACGAAGGCCGGGAGCCCCAGTCAATCCGCTATCCTTTGGTGGGACCCCAGCCCTGCGGAGTTCATCGTTTCCCCCGACAGTCGCGCCCTCGCACTAGCACTCGGCAGACTGGAGAGCGGACGTTTGGCGTCTTTCTCTGGACTCGTCAAGGAACTTAATCTGGATTATGAAGCCTACGTTGCGAAGGTCCCCCAGGACAAGATCCCTGATCCCCTGAAGCAATTGGTGCTGTCAATGCGCTTAAACCTCGAACGTCTCGAGAGTCTGCCGTGGAGCTACGAGCATATGGTCCAGGCTACCAGGAACTTACAGCGGACTTGCCTGGAGGTGGCCGCCTTTATTGACTATATGACAGTTTACAAGCAGTATATGGAAAATCCGAGCCTTTATCCAGGTCGAGCATCGACTGCGTTGATGGGAGTCTACACCGCCAATCCCCAGACAGCGCAGCAGTTCCACCGAGCGGGAATCCCCTATTGGTATATTCGCCCTGCGGTCCGGTTCTCGACAGAGAACATTCTCCAGATTGTTGCTCCGCGCCCCCCGTCTGACATCGAAATCGATCCGCACCCGCTATACACTTCGGTCGTCTGCAAAGCCGGCCAGAACACTGACGCCAAGATTGCAGCGATCCACCAGGTATCGCGCTGCCTGGAGTGGTACCAGGACCCCTTTGACTCGCTGCCCCCATCCACGTCCGGGACCGCATCCGCGTCTTCTTCCACAGCGCGAGCTACGTACAGGTCCGCATCCGCGTCTTCCTCCACAGTGCGAGCGACGAACTCGAATGTTGGGAGCACCGGCGGTCATCAATCGCGTGGTGGTGGCGCCAGGCCTGCGCATGGGAGTCGTGGCGTCCGTTACTCTCCGTGTACGAATTTTCATTTGTCTATATTCTTCCGGATATCTGATACTCCTTCAGACACAGCTGCGCGGCCAGTCAAGCATCCCGGGCGCAACAAATTCGAGCCACTCCGCGACCGCCCCGAAATGCCCCCCACCATACCTGTCTGGGAAGTGGCACTCTCCAGCATCAACAGAAATCATTTTCCGCTGGGCAACCCTAACCCGATCAACTTGTCCTATCTTCTCCCCGAGCCAGCGTTGATCGCCTCACCGGAGGACCCGGCCCACCGCCAGCAGCGTCTTCATCATTTCATGAGGCTTCACGATGCGCTCCTCTATCGTCTTGCCCATGCGCCAGCAAACCAACTTCTCGTCAAATCGCAGGAATGGCGAGACATCCTCGCGGGGAAGGTGACGCCTCAAGGACGCGGCAAGGCTCGAGCGAGATCAGAGGAAATCGAGCGCCTTCTTGCTCCCACCATGCAAGCGTGCGGTGTCAACTCGTACACCAGCTTCCCCGTCGCCGTAACATCTGTTCCCCCCATCACGATCAATCGGGCCAAGGAAATTATTTGGGAGGTCGCAGAAACCAATTTCCGCTTCGAGTTCCTGGCTCTCGACCGCCGCGCTTCTGGACTCTACCGCCCTGACGAATGCAGGGAATGTTTCCCGGGCCGTATGCTCATTGGCGTCCCTATCGAAGCTAGCACAAGAGGGTTCGCCTCCACAGTGCTCACGAAGCGACACCCATACACTGTGCGGCTCGCTAAGCTCATGTGCGCGTGGCCTGGCGCCCCGGACATTGTCCGCGAAGCAGGAGTAGAGAGGGCATGGTCGGATGGGGAGATGAGAGAGCTGGAAAAGAAAGTCGCTTCATTCTATTGCCAGGAGTTTTACGAGTACTTCGGGCACGCGGCGGTCATCCCCATACGTATCGAGCATGAATTCGGGATGTAGAGCAGCGAAGACGAGTACATGACTATAACGCGCCGCCGTGATGGCAAACTTTTCTGGGACTTCTGCTATCGATCTCATGCTGTGCTAATTCAAATGTAGATATAATGTATTGTCACTATATTGTTACTAACTGTACATATACTACCTGAAATGTAACTTACCATCCCTGAAATTGAAAGATGGTCGATTTTTTCTGTGACCTGATTTTTTTTCTTCATTGTACCGCGTCGTTTAAAATTCTGAATCTTTCGATGAAATATACCGGACAGAAGAGCATACTGAGCGTGTAGAAGTCGCAGTGCTCTGTAGACCGTGCTTTGAAAAATATATGTCGCTCACGCTGATTTCCATTTTGGGAATTGTAAACGGCGAAGGACTTGGAAACAAATAGTGACATACATGTCTGCTTTTGACCTCTAACCAGACTTCGCTTCAGTTGCACCGGACTTTGCGTCGGTCATCGTGCCAGTCGCGCCTGACTTCGCGTCGGCTTTCCAACTCATCCCTCCTCAGCTCGATCTCTCCTGGCCGTGATGTGCGATCGTGGCGCAATCAGCAGCAATCACTGTTATTGTTTTACATCTCAGGTGAGCAACGCACTTGTCTCACAACACATACACCTGGACCCTAATCCCTACTATCTAGATTCCTTCCTCCCACCATGTCCACCTCAGGCGAGAACAGCGCGCCGCAAGAGACAACCGAATTCATGGGGGTCGGCACGCAGAACGATGGGAATCGTGAGACACTCTTTAAATTTCTGTGGATATGGACTGAATATGTGGCCGCAGATTCCCCCTTAGATTTCTGGGTCTATCTGAACGGGCTCCCTGCGGCAAAGAAACAGTGCGTGCATCTACGAAGACGAGGCCGCTCAAAGCTGACTTACTTTAGAGTGCTCACAGCGTACATCCTTGCCCGACGCCAGGCTGAGGATGCAGAGCTCCACGCGCTTGAACAGCAACGGTGTAAACTTGCGGCGGATCAGAGACTCGGTAATGATTAATGCCATGCTTGTGCAGTAACTTGTGCAGTAACTTGTTAGCTCCATAATCCCGAATCCGACCGCCTGCCACGGTCTCATTTTTCTTTCTCATCGCCCTGGAAATTCGATAACCATCAACATAACCTGAGCTTAGCGCTGCATCCCGCTTTGGGTCTACTGCCGCACTCCTTTCACTCCTTTCAAGACGATTGAGGTTTTTTGGCAGCTCTTTGACCTAACGCTTTGGAATTTGAGTGTATATAAGGTGAGCTGGCGTGCTTTGATCCACAGATATGCCACTTACAAACAACTCCACCAGCCATTCGAAACTCCTCACCGCTCTCCGACAAGGGGACATTTCTAGGTCTTTGGCAGAGACAGACGCGCCCTCACTTGCCGTAGTGGCTCTAGCCCAACTTTCCGACACCGACCGCCGCCGTGTTGAACGATACCTTCTGCGCGCAAACCGTGAACCGAGTGAACCGCCGAAAAGATGGGCAGCGCCAGGGACTACAGGATCTTGGGCTAGGTCTGGAAATCGGTCCAAGGGCGCTGGTGCTGGCGGGGGCAGGGGTCACGTCAAAATGTTATGCTGGTTTAAGGTATGTGACTGAGCCAGCATATCTGCTGCGGCTCAAGAGCTTTTCTTTCAGGCCGGACACGACCCACGGGAGCTCGATGGTTTCGTGGAAAACGATTTGACGTCGCTTGAGCCTCACGCTGGCAAGCTTCCAACAGATATTGAGATGTACCATAAGGAGAAGAAGGATTGGAAATGGGTCCCGGTTTGCCTGAAAACGCCTATTCCGCGACGCAGGGGGGTTAAGGTGCTTTTTTTCCGCAAAAAAGGCTTGACCGAGTTAACACGTTGGGCTGAATTCGCGTCAGCTCACACTTAGATATACATCTGAATATGATTTGGACTTTCTGTGATAATACATGCAATGTACAACATTATGTTAAATATTATACTGCGTTGAGTTCTGCAGGAAACGAAAAATCAGTGTCGGCGCTATGAGAATCAGTGTCGGCGCTTATTGGGCGCTTGTCAGACAATAATGGCGTAAGGAGAGCACGTGCCAGGCTCTTTCTTCCTTCTTTCATCGTCGTCTTCAAGGTCGGACGTGCGCCAGACTTTGTGTCGGCCACAACTACTCAGACTTTGTGTCGAGCACAATTGCCAGACTTTGTGTCGGCCTGGACTCCTCATTTGCGCCGACGGTGTAAAGGAATCTGAGCAACGTAGGTGACTTCACCCCTCCTCGGATTCTGCTGAGAAGACTTTGTGTCAGCCACCATCGCCAGACTTTGTGTCGGCCTGGACTCCCAGACTTTGTGTCGGTGAGACGGCGCAACACCAAATGCACGTCCTCTAGCTATTTTTGCGCTTATAAACACATCATTAAGAAGTGCAGGATAGCTTCAGTGTTATACAAACATATCTGTATACCTGAACTCTGTTAGGTGATATAAAGGAGAGTCAGAGCGAGCTCCGACTACTGACTGTAGTATTCAGAGCACGACCGCGGTGACGCCGCGGCGTGTTGTACTCTGAATGCACTACCAAGGAGATATACCCATAACCGCCTATAACCTATTCAAGGGATTTATTCCTATAAAAGCGACCCAGAGACTGCATAGATGAAGTGGCGAGACTTGACATGTTGCGCGGTACAATAAACTGCGTAGGAGAGCCGCCGCGGTGCCACCGCGGCGCCTCTCTGCCAAAGACATAGTTGTGTTAACGGTTACATTATGGAGGAAAGCGACCGCGGTCATGCCGCGGCGTCCCATAACTGTGTATAACCTACCGCAGAGCCTACTAACGGGCCGCGGTCGAGCATAGACCCATTGTTACCCTAAGACAGGGAACTGCCAAAGCGATCGGACGATCACGTGGCGCCGCGGCGCGACGCGACCTGTCAAATCAAAGACACACAAGTCCTAATTCGGATTCTAGCGATCGGATTCAGGCACTCCGGTACTTCGCGGGCCAAGCACTGCCCGCGGCCGGATCCACCAAAGACAAGCACGAGGAGGACTGTATTGAAAAGGCTGGGTTCAACCCCAGGCCGGCGCGGCATCGTACTGCGGGTGCGGAAGGCACCACGGTATTGCCAATATACCAAATATAGACCGCGGGGGTCAAAACCGACGATCTCCCGGCACCAAGAGCATGCGGGATCGACGAAGAACCACGAGGGAACGAACCTACATGACCAAGCACCACATCTCAGTTACCATATCTAGTTTATCTCCTTTTGTTTGTACTATTACTATAAAAGCAGCCTGTAGAACCCGCATACAGCCAGTTCATCGCACCGTCTACCGGCGTGGGTGTCCTCAGGCATATTTCGCGGAGATTCGTTTACTATCTCTGTTTGTAACTTGTCTATAAATTGAAGTTGGTTGTTGGCTCGAATTGTCAAGCAAGGGACTCATCAGTTAAGCTTCAAACGGTTAACCACCTGAGAATTGGTTGTGACTTGTCAGCTGCTTTGCCTTCACACTCGTCAGGGAGAGTCCTGTCATTAGCTGTTGGATCGATTAGTTGGACTTTGCAGTCAACGCTTAAGCCGTTACTATAAAAGTGAAGGAAACGTCCCTAAACGAGGACAAGTTTAGGTCTGCTGTACGGGAGAGTCCTGCAGTAAAGAGAATTGCCAAGGAAGAAACAGCTTGCCTCATTATAGCAATTGGAATCGGCCATTGCTGGGGATATTTTGTGAACACCAAGTACAAACTCTGCCCTGAAGTGATAGAACTATCTTTATAGTCACTACCTTCTTGTATCCGTCTCATACAAACGTTCATCCAACGCCGCGGCGGAAAGATAACTGCTGTAACTTGCCAAGTGAAGTGCCGCGGGGACTTTGTTAGTGCCTCATAGTACTTGTTTCGTTGTTAACTATACAATCCAAACCTGCTGGCCGCATACTACGGTCCGGACCCGAACTCACTAAGGATTGCGCTAGTCTTTTGGGAGTGATAAGATATTGTTTGTGTGGTTTTAGTGTTGTTTCCACAACACGCTATAACTAGCATATTCAAGACGTATTGTAAGCGCACCGTTTCATCGGCCCCGCCTCTGCGGCAGCAAAACCAATAACCTCGGCGACGTAAGTGGCTTTATCCCTCTGCATATTATTTTGCAAAGAATTCGCTCGTCCCCGCGTTGTTTAGTTGCTCTCTCGCTGTTATTGGCCCATTTCGACGTCGTGGTTGCCACCAGTGCCGGTTTTATTGCGTGGCAAGTCCCACCCTATCTAGGAATCAGTGAGACACTGATCGTTCGCCTAGTTTCTCGGCAATATGCCGCCACGTATACGCGGCGACGATGACGGCGGCACAATTGCTCGCAAACGTCGACGAAGAGGCCAGAGCGAGAGCGACGATGAGCAAACCCCTGTCGCGGGACCATCATCCCGGCAGCGAGCGTCGACGACTGCGCCAGCGCCGCCCATCGACGACCACAGACTCAAGCGCATTCGAGGCGAGGCTGAGGGGGACATCAAGCCTTTGGACGTAGCGGTGGCCCCGTTACCTCCTGCAGGGTCGACTTCAGCCGTATTCCCTGATCCACCGGCGTCTCCGCCGCTGTCGCTCATTGACGCAGCACCAGTCCCGGAATTGTTTGGACCCCTCGAGGAGAAAAACCGCTTAGCTCCCCAGGTCCGTTTTCATAAGCAGCCCATGTGGGTTTTGTATCTCACGCATTCGGTTTCAGGGCGCCTCCAAGAAAATCAATGAGGCCAGGACTCACTTTACGACAATGCAGAAAGCTATCCTGTCCAGTTTCGCTCACAGGGACCTGGGGAAGAGATGCGCTTGCGGAAAGGGGCCTGAAGCAACACTCTACCGTTGCCGGGACTGTTTCAAGCCTCGGATGTGCTGTAGGCGATGCATAATCAGCAAACACGAGGAAAATCCCTTCCATCGGCTGGAGAGCTGGACAGGGAAACATTTCGAGCGCGTTCGTTGGGAGGATTCCAAGGACGACGAGCAGAGACTCGTGCTGCAGACATGTTTGAAAAGCGGTGTGGAACGATGTCCTGAGGTCACCGACAGATCGGTCAGGTCCCAAGTAGTAACGGTCTGCCACCACAACGGCTTGCACAGCGTGGGCTTCGAATTTTGTGCGTGCACGGCAGGCCGCGGGGCCCCAGTCCTCCCCCATTGGGAGCAGTTCCTTGCTCTGGGACTGTTTCCGGCGTCTTACTCGACACCGAAGACGTTTTTATGTGGACGGTCATGAAAGAGTTCCACGTCCATTGTCTAATGTCTAAAAAGTCGCCCTATGACTACATCAAGGCATTGTGCAAACTGACTGACAACGCTTTCGCCCCAGACGTCACGGTAATGAGTCTGCTGCTATGGAGAATCTAGACGCTTACCGAATTCAGGATCGATATCGCGAGTTTCTCTTCGCCTATCGGATCTGGAGATATCTTGCGTTGCAACGCCGAACTGGTCAAGCTCACGGAATCGACGACCTAATGCCCATCGCAGGCCGGGTTCCCTCACTGTTAGGTGCCCAGCGTGTCCGGAGGTCGGCTTTAATATTTCGCCGGAAACGATGAATGCGGCGTTGGAGTCGGAGCAGTACGTGTTTCATTCGCAACAGTCGTTATCCAGTACTGACAGGCATCTCAGGCACAAATACAAGTTGTACTTATCCGGCGACGGCAATTTTAAGTTACAGCGGAAAAACAAGTGCGACGACCCGGATGACGTCGCGCTCAATGCAGGCAACGGCTATTTTGTGGAGACCGAGGAATACCAGCGGTACTTGAAGTTGGTGAAGCCGACAGAAGATGTAAGTTCATTGTACTTATCTTTATATTTATCTCGGCTCATGCGTGTGATAGGCGGGCACATGTTCCCATTTGCGGGCGGCCCGCATGCAAAACATTTCGAAATTCAAGAACGCTGTAATAAGTGGGGTGGTAGCAGTGCAATGCGCTCGCCACGGATTCTATCTACCTCAGGGTATGGTCGATCTAAAGAAAGGGGAAGCGTAAGTGCTCGTTCTCCTTGACATGCTTCGTGCTGAGTCCGCCATAGTTTTGCGAATACAGATTATGCGGTGGTTCACAGCCTGGCCGAGGCATCGCTGCAAAGATGGATCTTATTCACATACGATATCTGGTGTCAATACAGTATCAAATTCAAGACAAGAGTAGCTCAATGGTTCCCCGCAATGGCAGATATCATCAACCTCGTCCGCGGAGCGATTCCCAAGATGCATATCCACAACCACATCGAACTCTGCCAGCTCATCTGGAATCTTAATTGGTTGAACTACTCAGCATTCACGGCGGGGGAGATGATCGAGAGTGGGTGGGTAGAACACAACCTGACGGCGGGGAGCACAAAGGAGCAAAACGACGGTAACCGCCATGATTCGGTAGATGACACGAGCGGCACCCACAACTGGAACAAATTGGTTGGATTAGGTATGGCTATTTCTCCCACTGTGCGGCTTGATCTCAAGCTATGTTTGTAGCGGCTGCGTTGCTACGACTGTACCGAGTAAGCCAGACTGAGCGTCGGAAGCGGTCCGCCAATTTCGCCGTCTTGAACTCGAAGCATCCGCCCGAGCTAATCAAAAAGTGGGAAAATATGCCCATGACGCCCACCGTGTTCCAAGTCGACTTTAAGAAAGGTGAGTGGTCTCGCCACAAGACGGGGCAATAGCTGACGCGGCTAATTACCAGGACCGCCAACGCACGCGGAAGCTTATGCAAAGCTTCTCAAGGCGGAGGCCGAGTCGGCAGCCACTTCAGCCGCCGCTGGCGAGCAGAAAACGGGCGATTCTGGTCTGATTAGCAGTGGGATGTTGGTGGAAAGGGATCAGTACGTAGATATCATTCAATGGCGTGCATGAACTGATCTGGCGCAGGCACCATGTTAAACGGATGATCGCTACGCATGCCGGGGACGAGTTGGTGGCGGCGGCGCGACGGCGCCTGTATGAGTCTGTGACGGATCTGCGGAGCCGTCTAGTGGCGCGCGCGCTGGCGCTGGAGAAGCATATTCTCGATGCCGATCCTGAGCGACCGGAGAAGGAGGCCCTGTTCCTTCCCTCACATTTCACGGCGCCCGTGCGTAGCGAGATGAAGTTGGCTGCGCTAGGGCAAGTCGAGTACACATTGCGTGAGGGCCAGGCCTTCGATGCTCTGTGCGACGTCCGTACAGCGATCCGCACCCTCAATTACAATCTCGCCTTCAAGAAGACGCAGATCCACGGTGTCGGCCCGAACACCAAAGGCCAAAACTTTCTCAAGACATTGAGCAACGACATCCAGGTGGGTGCCGACACGTATCGCCCCGCGAGAAGAGCACTCCTGGCACTGGGGCTGCACGAGAACGATCCCTCTTTAAGGGAGCTTCTGAGAGCCGACCTTTTTGGGAAAGGCGGTCGGCGAACGACGATGGGGGATTCGAAGACACATGAACCGTGGATCTGGACGACTGGTCGTGCGGCGAACCTTAGTGAAGAAGAAGAGGCGGAATGGGAAGCAGAACATAGGTTTTTTCTTTGTTTCCGGTGGCGTGTTCTGACTATTGCGTAGTGGACAGGGTCAAATGGTTCCAAGACCGCGCGCTCCGAGACTGGGCTGTCGAAGAAGAGGAAACACTCGAGGAAGAATTCGCTCGCGCCGCCCTTTGGTTCTCGGCGTCGAGTGACGTATGGACGAAGCTGGCAGACCAGAAGTCCGAGGCAGGTGCGAAAGCTTACGCTTACAAGCAGGCGACTATGTATAAGAAGCTTGGCGAAAAGGTTAGCGCGGCGTGGGCGAGGGCGCCGGAGTGGGTGGCGAAGGATAAGAAGAAGGAAGAAGAAAAAGAGGAGAAAGAACGGGTTGAGGCGGAGCGGCGGATGGCACAGTACAGGGAAAAGCATGGGGATGATGATGACTTCTCGGTATGTTTGGGTTCACAGAGACGCATCCATGCCTGACTTATCGCACAGGCATATTATGAGACAATCGAGATTTATTCTCCCAATATAGCATGAGATGATCTCATGATCGCCGCTGGCATCGCCACGAGTTGGCGGCTGTCGTGATTGCCAATCGCGAAGCGTTGATCGTCTGGCGATAACGATAATCCCACCCGCCCGATATAATCCTGGACGTATAATCCTGAACATAATCCGCGCGCGATAATCCGTCAACACAAGTCTCACCGATAATCCTCGCGATAATCCCAACAGTCGATTAATCCACGCAAGCAATAATCCTGGTGGACGCCGATAATCCTGGAGATGTTCACTTGCAATTCACTTGGGTAGGATAATCCTGGACAGCTCTTGTATATAATCCTCGATTAATCCCATGTACTATTTACACTGAATAAGTTACTCTTATTAACACCAAGGATTATCCTGCTATTAAGGCTAAGATTAATCGCCATCACTGATATCACTGGGTGCGAGAGGAGAATGAACGGGGTGAATGGGTTGGCTGCGACGAGAGGTTGGAGAGAGGGAGGGGAGAAGGAAGTGCGTCGGAAGGAGGAGCGGACAGAGGAGAAGCACGCGCAGGGTGGAGGCGAGGTCGACATCCCAGCGGAGCCAGATGCTCATGTCCTCGACCTTGGGCATAGAGGACTTGAGCCCGCCGACGAATAACGGTTTAGGGCAGGCTGGCGAGGAGAGGGCGATGGTGGGTGGAAGGATGGATGAATTGGAGTTGCTGTCAGTGTCGTCGTGAGGGGACAGCGCAGCCAGGTGGTGCAAGGGGTCATTGTGTTATATAAGCTTTGTAAAGAGAAATATGAAGGAGACTTACTCAAATCTTGAGAACGGGCGGTGGATATCAATGAAAAGGGTGGCGACGGAAGGAAAGAAAGACAATTTTGACAGGCTGTGTACTTTGATCGTACCATTGATCGGGCCTGCTGGTGCCGTTTTCCCGTTCATCTCTGCTTTTGCTGTGGCTGGGATCAGTACTAGTCCTGTTAATTTACTACCAGTCACCGTGCTTCGTCGGGTGTTGCCTGGTGTGCGGACTTGGTTCCGAGTGCGTTAAGAGTCCGCCATGATTGGTGGGGGAAAAAAACAGCCTTTCAGGTGTGTCAATTTTATTTGGGTAATTCTGGAACTCGGTGCCCCTCGGTCTTATTCCAACTTTTGGGCTAACTATTTAACATTGTGTCTACACTAGGCTCCGCTTATCACGAAACTCAACGTTCTGAGTGGCCACCTAAGAAATCAACCACCAAACAGTGGTGCCTGGAAGACTGGGTCTGTCACTTCACATTTTCAGGTTCGAACATTGCCACCGCGTTGCAAAAGATAATCTATACTACATAACAGCTTCTCATGGCAGATAGTCAGTACAAGAAAGGCGATTTATATTTACACCATTCTCATCGTGGTTCGGAACCATTTTCCGCTCAAATCCGGATGCGTAATCGTTCACGACTGGTCCGTCGGACATTGCTCAGTTCTAAGTTGCAAAGGAGTGCGCTAAACAGCCTCTCATGTGTAGGTTCGGAACCATTCCTACACTGGCTCGGTGGTGGTTGCTCCACACCTTGTGCCACGGATTTATGTGCCTACACGAGTACACTCGTTCGACTCGGGTTCGAGCCGTGGGATGAGAATGCCGTTATTTTCCCTTACTTTTTGCAATTTCATCACCAAATATCTGACCACAATGAATATTTGTTAGAGACCGATGCGTGTTTGAATGCTGCGTAGATTTTTGAAGCTGCCCCACTGCAGCCTCACAGTACAAAATTCTGTCATGAAGACCATCATATACTCCAGCCCGCACCAGTCTCATATCGGCTCGGTGGTGGATGGCCACACCTGCATCAAATAGGTTCTCATAATCGTCGTGAGGCAGGAAACGCCCGTTCGACTCGGGCCCGAGCCATGATATTGATTGTTGCAACTTTTTATTCTTCACCGATTGCGAACTGCAGGCCATCCACCTATGTATCAATCTGATATCTTTTGTATCGCACATTCAACCAAGCGCGCGAAACTCGTGCCAGGTGAATAATTGTTCGAGCCCTTTGTGGTTCAAAAATTCGTTTTGAACAGTTGGTCATATATTTCGCTCCAAGACAACTCTCATGTCGGCCCGGTTGTGGATGGCCACACCTGCATTGAATATGCCGTGAAAGCATCAGGAGGCAGGAACGCCCGTTCGACTCGAGCCCGAGCCATAAAAATGGAATGTCGTGGCTATATTTCTGTTTTCTCACACCACTCTCTTCTGCCCATCTGAATTTCAGGCCCTGCCCATTCCGCAGCTCTACAACCTACCTTCAATCCCATTTATTTTTACTCTGCGCTTCCAAAAGATTGTTCCAAGTAAGTATCACGCACGGGGAGTCGGAAATGCACTCATGGGCTTGAAGAAATTAAAAGATATCAGCCTTCCGAGTTAACTGAACCTCAGCTCGGTGGTGGACAATTCGCGTCTCTGCCCTGTGCAGCTCTATGTGGAATTGGCCGAGGACACCCATTCAATTCGGGTCCGGGCCATTCGGAGTAATTCACGCGTTTTGCTTTTTGTCAGGGGGGACATTGTTCAACCTCAGTCACGAGAGAGCCAGGAGAGAGATATCCCACAAATATTCAGACTTGGGATGTATTAGATATCTTCTTGTAATTCCGGGACTATTTGCGACTCAAATCACGGTTTCTAGCATGTTTTACCCTACATTTACCATGGTCACGGACACTGCTATCCTGTACTTCTACTACACACCTCAACCCATCTTTGTCAGATATTCCGCCTGTTTAAATTATTGCCACACGCTGTGGTAGTTTACAAATCCAGATTATCTACTCAGTGGTTTACTTATCAGCTGATTCTACAATTTGGATCGGTGCTAGCTCATCCCAGCAAAAGGAATGCTCACCGTCTGCAGATTGCTACCCATCAAGTGCAAAAACTGCATTGTCCTGTAATGCATCTAGATCCTCCTCGTGGGCTCCATTGTCTCTGAGTAGCCGAGCAACAGTCTCGAGGTGCTGGATCAACTCGACATTGTCGTCTGACTCACGATTCAATGCTGCCTTCAGTGCATTGCCATATTTTCCACCCTGTGCATTGACATCGGCATCATGCTCAATGAGCAACTGGACAATGTGTATGTGCCCATTGTACGATGCTGCCTGCAATGCATTCCCAAAGTGTCCCCTCTGCACATTAATATTGGTACCGTGCTCAATGAGCTGCTGGACAATGTCTATGTGCCCCCTGAATGAGGCTGCCTGCAATGCATTTCCATAGTCTCCACCCTGCGCATTAACATTGGCACCGTGCTCAATGAGCAACTGGACAATGTTTATGTGCCCCTTGGATGAGGTCACCTGCAATGCATTCCCGAAGTCTCTGCCCTGTGCATTGACATCGGCACCATGTTCAATGAGCAACTGGACAATATCTATGTGCCCCCTGGATGAGGCTGCCTGTAATGCACTCTCATAGTCTCCACCTAGCATATTAACATTGGCATTGTGCTCAATGAGCAACTGGACAATGTTTATGTGCCCACAGTATGACGCTGCCTGTGATGCACTCCCATACTCTCCACCCTGTGCATTAACATCAGCACCCTGCTCAAGGAGAAACTGGACAATGTTTATGTGCCCCTTATATGAAGCTGCCTGCAATGCATTCCCATAGAATCCACCCTGTGCATTAACATCGGCACTGTGCTCAGTGAGCAACTGGACAATGTCAATGTGTCCATTGGATGATGCTGCCTGCAATGCATTCCCGTACTCCCCTGTGCATTGACATTGGCACTGTGTTCAATGAGCAACTGGACAATGTCTGTGTGCCGATTTGATGATGCTGCCTGCAATGCATTCCCGTACTCCCCACCCTGTGCATTAACATCGGCACTGTGCTCAATGAGTAACTGGACAATGTTCATGTGTCCATTATATGATGCTGCCTGCAATGCATTCCCATAGAGTATGCCCTCCACATTAACATTGGCACCATGCTCCACTAAAAATTGCACCATCTGGAGGTGGCCATAATAAGATGCTACAATAATTTCTGGGCTGTCTGCAGTTTGCAGAGTTGGTGAGTCCTTGAGAAGCAATCTTGCAGTTTCCACCAGGGTTGCTGCTGCAGCAACCCAAAATGTGGAGGCTTGTGACGGCCACTCTCGAAAATTCCATGGTGGGCAGGTCCATCCCCACCTCATGGCTCTCTTCCAACGTGAGGCCAAACCAAAGAACTCTAGAATCATGGTTCTTAGCCGATGTTCTGGCGGCCCTGCAGCATGAACCAGGCAATATTGAGAATACCCTACAAGTGGGGGTAAATCATCGCCATAATTCCAAGACATATCCACAAAACGATCAAAGGAAAGGAATGTGAGCAGAGTGCCAGTAATCTCCACTTGTGCGTCTGGAAATTGTTCTTCTTGAATGCTGTTGAAGTATTCCTGTGTTGTATAGTGAACCAGTCGCACCATATAAAGTTGTTCATCCACAATGACTAAACCAGCACAGACAGCCAGAATAATATCAATGTCCAAGATATTGTCTTTATCAAGCTCCCGTGCACCAGGTTCAACGGCAAGTGCCACTTGTAGTTCTACCACTGTCAATGGCCTCTTGGTATTTACAACCCAAGTGAGAGCAGAGTGAGCAATGCTTCTTTCTTCCTCATTCTGGTCCTCAATTCGCTTCATCGCATTATCATAGCTGTCATTCAGATCTTTTGGTAGGGTTTTAGAGCTTCGCGAACTCGCTTGATAGTGCTCTTCTTGCTGAGGGATTCAATGTGGAGTTTGGCAAGAAGAAACCTGCCCATAAATTATTCTAAACACGTTCTTCTAATCAATTGATGGAACTTACATGCCATCCACAGCGCTGGTGAATGTTGAGAGAATTTCCTCTCGCAAATCGGCTCGGCTTTGAACATGCTTTGAGAGCCATGAGGACTTCTGGATTTGCCCTGCCACATATCTGCGAATATCATCCTCATTTGCACGGATCTCTAGGGCCCCAAGATGTGGAAGGCAACCATCTGGACGAATGTGGGGCCGTGAGGTGATCATCATGTTCACTGTGGACCCCATCATCACTAGATACTCCAATAGGATCTGCCGCTGGGCCTCCGGGTATTCATCAATGGCGTCAACAATGATGTAGACCTTGGGGTAGTTCTCAATTGCGGCCCGGAGCAAATTGAACACCTCATCGACAGATGGAGTGGTACCTTTCTCGTGGTGCTGGTAATACAACTGTTTTGCTAGTGGGCCAAGATCTCTTCTGAGAATCAGTTGTCTCCAGAGACCGGACAAGAGCTTAGCGGGAGTTTGTCCCTCAACTTCCTTGTGGTTCAGATACACACAGGCCACACCAATATTTTCCTTTTTGAATTCAGCTGTGAGATGATCCATAACCATGGATCTAGGTAACAATCATCAGTAGGTGGACAATAAACCGACAAGGTACGCACCAAAGGACAGTTTTCCCTGCACCCGCTGTAGAAACAGCTAAATTACTAGTAGATGTGAAAGACGAACATAAACCACGCATGAATTCCGTGGCACCAAAGTGTTCTTCCTGAACCAGATCTCCACTCTCGAAAGTGCGGATCTACAAGCAGCCATCCTCCAGTTTCTGGGTGCCGCGCATGGGAAATATCTGCTTGGCGAAGAAAAAAATTGATTGGTGAGAGCCACTCAATGATTTGGGTGCGTTGCTGCTCTGAAATTGCATCCCCAATATTAATAACGCCTGATGCCACATTATCCAGCGAGCTCAGCACAACTGATATCATAGAATTCAATTCAATCCCGTTCGCAAAAAAAAACTTCACAGCTGACCATCATGATGCTGCCGCCCCATATCACTGAAGTTTCGAAATCAACACTCGTCACTGCAACGGACAGTCAAGACGAAATCACCAGAGATCCAACAGCAGCCATGAATTGAGCAGAGACTTGAACTGCTCAAACTTATCGAGATATTCCTTGGCTTCTTTCTTGTTCCACAAGGCCCATTTCAGCTGTTTTGAGAACTTGGGCAATGGCCCATCCCCTGGGCTCAACTTCTTTGTGAGCTGCTCCATCATTGTTTTGAAATTGGCTAGTGGACTCTCCATTTGCTGAAGCATGCTGCTCGGAGGATCGGCAGTTATCCGGTTATGAAGCTCTTGAAGGGGCCGTCGGAGGTCTCTCATTTCCGAAAGCAATTTCTGCTGCTCCTGCGGTGCATTTATAAAGTCCAGGAAGTGTTCGCAGGCTTTCAGCGCGGTGTCAACGAGCTGCAGGATGCTAGCAATGGTGCCGAGTGTGGCCAGAGCTTCTGCCATGAAGGAAGCGGACAAGGTGGGGTGTGAGAAATTGCACTGCTTGACTGGCTGTCAAGCACTGCCTCGAACTACAGTCGATCTTCCGGATGCAATGCTGGCACATGAACTTGGATGGGTGAGAAAACAAAAATAGAGATGCTCGTAGGAGCCTGAGATCTCTCATGAGGACACTCCATTACTTAATTTTGTGCTCATAGTCCCCATTCTGGACCCCCGAGGTGAATCTCCGCCCGCTTTTGCCATATTTATCTGTTGACGCTGGCGGTGTAATTATAGCACCCATAAGCGCCCCAGCTGTTCGGTTTGACAGCTGACACCTCGAAGCGTGGGCACTTCCACAGTTAAAGTTGAAAGCCCAGAACAAGCACTGCTTGAGTATCAAGCCTGTCCTCAAGTTGTCAATCGACGCAATGTGTTTCTGGAAAAAAAATACTTTGCGCTGTGCCAAAACTGGGTAGGAAAATTGTCGAACTCAATGCGATAGACTCCTTGAAGGCCATTATATATGAGCGCTCGACAATCGTACTGGTTGGGAAATTTGTGCATGATGTCCTTGAAATTTTCTACGCGACACATGTGTCGTAGACGAGATAACTGATAGGCTAATTCCAGGAATATTTATGCTTCGTTCTGTTGTCTAGGCTCTACCGTGGGGCATGGGGAAACCTGTGGGGTCTGCGAGCTTGGAATAGATGGCAGGAAGGAGTCCAGTGGCAATGGTGTATTTACTGCTTGCTTGTACACCAGGAAAATCCCTGGAACCGGCGTTCGTGATCCGGACCGTGCCGTGTAATGATACCTACCTACCTACCTGGATTGATAAGACACAAAGCAGAGACTTCAAAGGAGTTCCACAGTATATAAAAGGGAACCGCACATATGCATGAGGTGGCCTAAACACCGTCGGTAAGTGGTAGTGTCCTTTACTCCATGGTATTCCTCCTCTCGGACCGGTTTTAAATTTCTCACGGCCCTTCAACCTGTCTGGCACTTCGGCCACGCATGATTTCCGCCAACCGCTAATTATTTGATCTTCTGTTGCTCACTCGATGTGCCGTCATTACACTTGTCTCCAATCCTTTCTGCATGCCGCCACCGCTCTGTACCCGCGCTGTTCGTGCTCTTTCCTGGTCTCCGTGGCTCATCTTGCTCCGTGGACGCACTGCCAACGTTCACTCATGTCTGTCTACACGCCGGCCTCGCTCCTGCGCATCGCCCAAATACTCAGGTGCATCTCCATCGCCCCTATCTCCATCTTTTCCGGCGCACTCGCGGCGCCTCCATCGCGCATGCTCAACTCGCGCGCATCTGCATCTGTCTGGAACACTTGCGGTAAGTGCGCGCACAAAATCTAACTTCAGCTCGAGTGCGGGCCCGTGGATACTTTGCAGTGCGCGAGATTGGGTCTAGTGCAAAATGCACAATCCTGCCGGCGTTTGAATCACACTGGCGCGCAACAGCATTCTGTTGTGCGCAGTCTGTTCTTGTGCAATGCAGCGGCGCAAACCTTGGTGCCACTTCATCGCTGCTTGCGCCAATTCGATGCGGTGCTCCCTGCGGCTGCCTTCTCCGACGCTGGCGCGATTCACAGTCCTGGCGCGACATTCGAATTGATGCGGAATTCGTGCTGTACCCACACTCAAATCCACCCCCACTGTGTTCACGCATGATTGTCGACGTCTCAAGTAGTTACTAGTGAGTTGACAAATTGAATAAACGAAAAGTTTAGAGTGAATAAAAATGTGTCAGCATTGCGCTTTAGCGTCTATACCGCGTCACAATGAAATGCACGACTTCCTTTGTGGGATTTTTAAAAAGGAATACCAGCCCCGCGGGAACGCTCCAAATCAGCACATCATCTAGATGAGAGGGAGGAAGCTGCGCGGGGATTCAGATCTATTGCAAGCCATATGTAGGAACCCACTCACCGTCAGTTGAACACCGTGTGTGTATGCCTCATACGTCCGAATTAGATAGAGTTGTATTATGGTGGGCCCGGGACTTTGGAGTTACCAGTTAAATCTGCAAGCGCCGAGCCTCGGATACGGGAACGGCTTCGGGCCCATTAATTATTGATTGTACAAAATCCCAAGATGACGATGACTGTATTGTGCTCTGGTAGAATCTCTACTACGAAGATGAAGAAGGACGATGGGCCCATGGAAAATGCGAGCGTAGTTAAATGCAGCGTCCGTACCCATTCTGGTCCAGACCTACCCACGAGATCCGCATTATTCAATTGACTGGTGAGCGCGCGTGAGTAACCTGTGCAGGAGACTGAAAACTTCAAAGCAAAGGGGTTTATCCGATTGCTTTGTTTCTCGGTGCACATGCCAGTGCATTGGCTCAAATTCCGACAACGGCGAGTAATTCAATTCAGATCAAACGGGAAGACTCGGAGTCAAGCCGCATGTTGAGATTTGGGTGGGTGCGCGAATTAAGATCCGTGTAATTCGAATCTTGAGACAATTTATTGCAAGTCGGTCCGCTATCACGTCGATCGGCGTTCGCCGTGACTCCAACCAACCTCCGAATTCAATTGCAGCCCAAAGCTGCCCGTCAAGCACATGCAGTGGAAGTCAGCCAAGGGCACTGACGATGGGCAATCAATATTTAATAACTTATCCAACCTGTATTGCAGGGTGTACACTGATTTGGCTCGTGCATAGAGAATCCAAGGCGGAAGCTTGGGTGAGCAGAGCAGTCAACCGCGTTTAATAAAATATATTGGAATGAGAATAAACCACTCACCCGATCCGCGTTTCAATCCGACCAACCAATTTAAAGGCAGTCCTGCAGTCCTTTGTCGCATGTTAGACTCCAACGCGGGTCTTGATCATAAACTTGACAGACAAACCTCCAATTAATCGCCCAGCCTCACACGACAAGACCGAACTTCACGTCACCCAAATTAAAAGACTTAACCCAGCTTCGGGCCCGCCAACGGTCAATTTCTGTATCAGTTATCACGAATAATTGGGATAAATCTGACGGAGTTTGTAAGAACGGCACGAAAATTGAACTAGCCATAGAAAGCCGCCTAGGATCAAGTTCATCGCGGGAGAAAGGTTGATATTCACCACGATAGTGAGTGACCTTGATCTCAAGTTCAGTCGAATTTCAGTTTCAGTCGAAATATGAGGCCGAAGAACAAGCAAAATCTCCTCAAAATAATACTGAGAACAGAGTGCGAGCCACAGGTACTGGAAGCTACATGCGAAGTACAAAGCTCGGGACGCCGCGCCCCGCTGCTTCCTTACTCGGAGTTACACTACACCCCTGCTCTGCTCTACTGTCGTTCAAAAACCGCCCACGCCCACGGCTCAGCCTCGACGTGCGCAGCTTCCTCGGAAGACAGAACAAAGAACACGGAGATGATTCGAGCTTTATCCATCTCGAATTATGCTCTTCATCCTCTCCATCCAAAATTACGGCTCTATCTGTGTCACCCAGACGCGCACCCGGCCGATCCCATTCATGAAAGTCTCAAGCGCGCGCCCAGTTCGAGTGAAAGTATCAAGCGCACGCCCACGCTCACGCCCCAATCGCAAATTCCAACCCAGCTGAGAAGTAGGAGAGGGAACGCCGTTCAAACGTTACGTCCCCAAGTTCAAAGTGCAAAATGCAAAGGATGCAATGCATCCATCGGAAAAAACAAATCCAGGATGGATATAGAGAACACCAACTCGCTGAAGTAAACACGAGCGCAACCAGTGAAAGAGGACGACGTAAGCAAGTAGGAGGAAAAACGTCACACCATAATAGCATGGCGGAGGACGAACTCGAAGTAGTCCGAGCGGCGCTTCGATAGTGGGCACATAATAAAACGAACGGAGAAGAAAACGAGGCAAAACAGGAATGTAGGGAAGGCACGATGCCTCCCGAGTAAAAGCCAACACCGACACGCTAATGGAATAGGAATGGGAACCTATCTACCCACACAAGCGAAAGAACGGGTGCCGGTACCAATTCCGATCCCGATTCACGGGCCGCTGTGCATAGAAATCCCCGAGGCTTGTAGAGCGCACACATTTCGATGCCCGCGTCCACATTGGGGCACCCGAGAATAGCGCCCAGGTAAGCGTTTTTTTTGCAGGCAGCCGCATTGGTCCGGGTCCGGGAACACCCTAGAACAAAGCGCGCCAAAAAGGTAAAGGGCTCCCGCATCGGGACGGCGCGCCACGAGTCGGCAATGCCCCAGACTGAGGAACGAAGCGAATCTGTGAGTTAAGAGGTGAGCGACTGGCGGCCTGCACACTCGCCGCATCCGCATTCCGCGCGCTAGCGACCCGCCAGTCGACGCAGGAACGTGCGTGCGCACAGGGAAAGGGATCTCGGGGCTGCAGAAAAGAATGCGGCGTTGTATTACAAGAAGAACGCGGCGCTGCAGGAAAGAACTGCGCGCCAACATCGAGCGCCGTCGATGCACAATCCAAACATCCTCCCCTGCTCTCCCCAAAAAGAACATAGATAGAAGACGAAATCAGAAGGAAACTCACCAACGCCTGTCGAGGCAGAAGTGCGGCGTGCGGGGCTTGAGCGCGGAGGAGGCAGGGGTGGTGGGGAGTGTCTACCAGGGGAACGAACGAACGGAGAGTGAATGAGTGAGCAACAAAAAAAACGAAGGACGGTGGAGGGAAGGACAAGAGCGGAGAGGTAGAAAGAAGGGAGATGGGAGGAAAGGGAGGAAGGGAACGAAGGAAGGAATGGGATACAGAGGGAGCAAGTGAGAAGAGGGAAATGAAATGCATGAAGAATATACTGCACGCCGCCGTCCGCAAGAACGGACAGAACAGGGAGGAGCGTGGGAGGAAGAAAGGGAATGAGAGCAAAGGAAGAGGGAAGTGGACGGAAGTGCATGAAGGATGGATCGCCTGCAGCGCAAGCAAAGGTCTCAAAACGAGCACTCACCATCCCCAAACCCTCACCAGCAAAAAGTACACCACCGCATACCCCTGCTCCCCAAACTGCACCACCTTCCCCGCCGTCCGTATCCCCCACTTCCTCGCCAGCATCGGGAACAGCATATGACTGAGCACCAAGCGCAGGAAGGAGAACAAGAAGACGCTGTATGCGGCGTCGTCTCTATGAGCTCGGGGCGCACCACGGCTGGGGAGAGGCGTTCCGGGGCGGGGGGTAGGGTGCGAGAAGAGGAAGAAGGGCGTGAAGAGGTTGCCCACTTCTTGAAGCGAGGGAGGGAGGTACGGGCGGAGGAACGGGAGGAGTGGGGGGAGGAGCACGCGCAGGGCAGCGGCGGGGTCGACGGCCCAGCGGAGCTGACTTTGGGGATCAAAGACTTGGGCCCGCAGATGAAGGACGGTTTGGGGCAGGCGGGGAGGAGAGGGCGATGGCGGGGTGAATTGGAGTTGCTGTCTGTCGTCGTGAGAGACAGCGCAGCCAGGTGGTGTGAGGGGTCGCTGGCGTGTTATGTAGCTTTGAATGGAGAAAAGAAAGAAGACGGATCCGAATCACGTTTTTGGCGGAGAGCGGGCGGTGGATATCATCGTGAAAAGAGTGAAGACGGAAGGAAAGAAAGATGATTTTGACAGGCTGTGTATTTTGATCGTATCATTGATCGGCCCTGGCGTCGTGCCGGTTTGCCTGTTCATCTCGGCATTTGTTGCAAGCGGCATTAGTACTGCTTAGTCCCGTTAATTGACTGTCGGTCACCGTGCTCCATCGGGCGTTGCCTAGCGTGCGGACTTGGTTCCGAGCGCCTTAAAAATGGGCACTCATGTCTGGGTCAATAATCACCCAACGACGGCTCGGTGGTGCATGGTCCACACCTGCTATGAGTTTGCCGGACACACCCGTTCGATTCGGGTGCTAGTCGTGGGCTGCAACTAGCTGCTTCTTTTTTTTGTATTTTAACCGAATATCTGACTTGCGCTGCTGGGCCTCTGGTGTTTATTCCTCCATAAAATATGCCTTTCGCACTGAATATTTGTTAAATGCCCGCATTGTTCGAATGCTGGGTTGAAAATCCGTCCGAGGACTACTATATATTCCTGCACCAAACCAGTTTCATATTGGCTCGGTGGTGGATGGCCACACCTGCACCAGGTGTGGTGAACCGAGTTTAGGTAGGGAACGCCCGTTCGACTCGGGTCCGAGCCATAAGTGTTCGGATCAATTTTTTTTCTTCGAATCCCTCTGGTTATGATATGTTTTATCGCAGATTCCAAGGCAACTCATTACCGGGAAAATAAACTGAATAATTGGTCGAGGCCTTCTGGTTCAAAAAATTCCTTTTGATCAGTTGGTCATGTTTTCTGCTCCAATACGACTCTCATGTCAGCTCGGCAGTAGATGGTCCGCGGATGCATTGGGTATGCAAGACACCCGTTCGGTTCAGGTTGCCATAGAAAGTCGTATCCGAGGTCTTTTTTCGCACACACACTTCTGCCGCGAAATTTTAGCTCTAACTCTACACCACTATTCCGTGCGAGGTCTACCACTACTTACACGAGCTATCCCACCACCTGTCGCATAAACCACATCATACCTTGCATCCCATCCAAAGCATCAGGTAAAGTAAGGAGGGATTAGAAAATGCGCGCTGACCTTGAAAATCAAACAAAACATATTGGCAAATTCCAAGCAAGTTAGCTGCACATCGGCTCGGTGGTGGATGGTCCGCGGCCTTCAGCAAATCTTTTTGCAATTCGGGGTTATTGATTGTGGGAGACGTTCGAATCCGGTCCGAGCCATCCAACGATCCAACCAAACTCGCCGTCTCAACCATCATCGTGTCGTCCAATTCTTTATCAACCCATATTCTCCCATTAAGAATTTGCCATTCAGAATCACCTTATCTCGCGATCGACTCCTGTCCTGGTAGTAGAATTACACCTACAAGTAAGTAAGTCACTGGAAGATTCACTGATAGAGGCTTCCAAGCTCCCTGTACATCGGCTTGGTAGCGGATGGTCTGCACCTCTGCCTGTGAACTTGGCACAAGGATTTTCAGAGGATACCCGTTCGACTCGGGCCCGAGCCATGGTTTTACTGGCGATTTTTTTTTGCATCCGATTCTTGTCCGATTCGGGCGAGATTCAAGACGGATCTGCACCCAAGATAAATACATGTTCCACTGTAATGTGCAATAAATTGAACATCCGTTTTGAGCGACCTGGTTCATGTGCGCAGAACTTCCATCATTTTCCACCGGCAAATCAGAGGGTATTCTCTCCAGCGTTCATATCGCTCGGTAGTGGATTTTCCACTAGTACTCTAGTCTGGACGTCGTGTTCAAGTTCTAAAATACAGTCCCAATGTCAAAAATTCCTTTTGAACAGTTGCTCATACAATCCAGCTCCACAACAAGCTCACTGTGGCTCGGTAATGATTGTCCGCATCTCTAACCTGAACATTTGGACAAGATCTGGAATTTCCGGGGCACACCTTAACACTTCTTGTCCGGGAAATCAGGATTATTCCACTGAGTTACGCCCATGCCATCCATCTCAACCTATCTTACATTACATATTCCACTTGTCCACTTCATGGGATGCACGTTAGTAGTTTACAATACCCGTGATCGCATTATCTACTCCTCCCCACTGAAATTCACGGTGGTTCACTCATCAAATGATTCTATGGTTTACGTCATTGCCAGCTCGTGCAATCAAAAGGGAATACTCACCATCCGCAGATTGTTGTCCATGATGCTCGGAAACAGCATTTTCAGACAGCACATATGGACCCTTCTCGTGGGCTCCATTGATTCTTAGTAGCTGAGCTATAGCCTCGAGACGCTGGGTCAATGTGTCACTGTGGTCCGACCATAATTGCCACTTTCTTTCTTGCCCCAACACTGCCTTCAGTGCACTGCCATATCTTCCACCCTGCAAATTAACATTGGCACCATGCCTGATGAGCAACTGGACAATGTCTATGTGCCCACTGAACGATGCTGCCTGAATTGCACTCCCATACTCTCCACCCAGTGCATTGACATCAGCACTGTGCTCAATGAGCAACTGGACAAGGTTTATGTGCCCATAATACGATGCTCCCTGTAATGCATTCTCAAAATATCCACCCTGTGCATTGACATTAGCACCATGTTCGATGAGCAACTGGACAATGTCTCTGTCCCCTTTGAGCGATGCTGCCTGCAAAGGATTTCCGGAGTGTCCACCCTGTGCATTAACATCAGCACCATGCTTAATGAGAAACTGAACAATGTCTATGTGCCCTTTGAGGGATGCTGCTTGCAATGCATTCCCATAGAATCCACCCTGTGCACTAACATCAGCACCGTGCTCAATAAGCAACTGGACAATGTTTATGTGTCCATTGGATGATGCTGCCTGCAATGCATTCCCGTCCTCTCCACCTTGTGCATTAACATCAGCACTGTGCTCAATGAGCAGCTGGACAATGTTTATGTGCCTGTTGAGTGATGCTGCCTGCAATGCATGACCGAGATATCCACCATGTGCATTGACATTGGCGCCGTGGTCCACTAACAATTGAACCATTTGGAGATGGCCATAATATGATGCTGCACTGATTTCTTGGTTGTCTAAATGTGGTGCCTCCTCAAGAAGGAATGCTGCAGTTTCCAGTAAGTTTGCTGCTGCAGCAATCCACAATGCAGAGGGTTTTGATGGCCAATCTGGAAAGGCCCATGGAGGGGACTGCCATTTATATCCCATAGCTCCCTTCCAATGTGAGGCCAAACGAAAAAACTCTAGAATCATGCTTCGTAGCTGATGTTCTGGTGGCCCTCTAGCATGAACCAGGCAATATTCGGAATACCCTACAAGTGGGGGTAAATCATCGCTGTAACCCCAGGCCACATCCACAGAATGATCAAAGGAAAGGAATGTGAGCAGAGTGGCAGTAATCTCTGTTTGTGCATGTGGAAATATTTGCTCCTGAATGCTGTCAAAGTATTCCTGGGTTGTATAGTGAACTAGTCGCACCACGATGAGTTGCTCATCCACAATAACAAGCCCAGCACAAACAGCCAGAATAATCTCAGTGTCCAAGAGATTGTCATCATCAAGCTCCTGTGCACCAGGTTCAACTGCAAGCGCTACTTGTAGTTCTGCCACTGTCAATGGCCGCTTGGCGTTCACAACCCAAGTAAGAGCTGAGTGAGCAATGGTCCTTTCTTCCTCGTTCTGGTCCTCAATTCGCTTCATTGCACTATCATAGCTGTCATTTAGGTCTTTTGGTAGAGTTTTCAGAGCTTCTCGCACTCGCTTGATGGTGCTCTTCTTGCTGAGGGATTCAATGTGGAGTTTGGCAAGAAGAAACCTGATAATAAATCAGTTCAAACAGCCTCTTTCTGATCAATCACTGGAACTTACATGCCATCCACATTGCGGGTAATTGTTGAGAGAATTTCCTCTCGCAAATCGGCTCGGTTTTGAACATGCTTTGACAGCCATGATGACTTCTGGATTTGCCCTGCCACATATCTGCGAATATCATCCTCATTTGCGCGAATCTCTAGAGCCTCGAGATTTGGGAGGGAACCATCTGGACGAATGTGGGGCCGTGAGGTGATCATCAGGTTCACTGTAGACCCCATTGCCATGAGATACTCCAGTAGAATCTGCCGCTTCCCTTCCGGGTATTCGTCAACAGCATCAACAATCACGTAAACCTTTGAATACTGCCCAAGCACAGCTTGGAGCACATTGGAAACCTCATCCAAAGAAGGTGTGGTGCGCTTCTCGTGATGTCGTTGATATAACTCTTCTGCAGAGCCGATGTCTCTCCCAAGCACCAGTTGTCTCCAGAGTCCAGCTAACAGCTTAGCTGGAGTTTGTTCCTCGGCTTCCTTGTGATTCAGATACATACAAGCCACACCAATATTTTCATTTTGGAATTCAGCAGCGAGATGATCCATAACCAGGGATCTAGTAAGAATAATTATTGGTGGACAATAAACTGACAAGGTACGCACGAAAGGACAGTTTTCCCCGCACCTGCTGTAGAAGCAGATGAATTACTGGTAGATTTGAAAGACGAATGTAAACCACGCACGAATTCCATGGCACCAAAGTGTTCTTCCTGAATCAGATCTCCACTTTTGAAAGTGCAGATCTGCAAGCAGCCATCCTCCAGTTTCTGGGTGCCGCACATGGGAAATATCTGTTTGGCGAAGAAAAAAATTGATTGGCGAGAGCCACTCAATGATTTGGGTGCGTTGCTGCTCTGAAATCGCATCCCCAATATTAACAACACCCAATGCAACATGGTCCATTGAGCTTAGCACAACTGGTACAATAGAAATTAATTTCAATACTGCAGGGGAAAAAAAAGTTCTCGACTGACCATCGTGATGCTGCTGCCCCATATCACTGAAGTTTCGAAATCAGTGCTTGTCATTGCGATAGACAGTCAAATCACCGGAGATCTAATAAAAGCCATGAATTGAGCAGTGACTTGAACTGCTCAAACTTGCCGAGATATTCACTAGCTTCTTTCTTGTTCCACAAGCTCCATTTCAGCTGTTTCGAGAACTTGGACAATGGCCCATCTCCTGGGCTCAACTTCTGCGTGAGCCGCTCCATCATCGTTTTGAAATCAGCCAGTGGATTTTTCATTTGCTGAAGCATGCTGCTTGAAGGGCTTGTAGTCATGCTGTCATGAAGCTCTTGAAGGAGAGGTCGGAGGTCTTTCATCTCCGAAAGCAATTTCTGCTGCTCCTGAGGTGCATTTATAAAGTCCTGGAAGTGTTCGCAGGCTTTCAGCGCGGTGTCAACAAGCTGGAGGATGCTAGCAACGGTGCCGAGGGTGGCCAGAGCTTCTGCCATGAAGGAAGAGGACAAGGTGGGGTGTGAGAAATTGCACTGCCCATCTGGCTGTCAAGCACTGCCTTGAATTAAAATTAAACCACCGGGTGCAGTGTTGTGCACACATGCATTTGAATGGATGCTTAAAAAAATGAGAGCCTCGCAGGGCCTGAGAGCTCTCATCGAGGCCACTAATTAATAATTCCCATTCTGGACAACCTGGGGATCTATGCCCATCTTTGCCACAAATATCTGTTGACGCCGGCAGCGTAATTATAGCGCCGACAAGCGCTCCAGCAGTCCGGTTCAACAGCTGACACTTCGATGCCTGGGCACTTCCAAAGGTCCGGGTCGCTAAGACCAAAAGCGGAGCTTTCAAATATCGGATGTGTGCCACGGTATATACCTCATGTATTAAGCAGATCCCTCGTATCACACTGTACCTGTTTGTCTGTTCCTAATTCACCCTACTCTTCTCAGCTGATCCACGGATCGCACAGATTAGAAGTTCAATTTCCTTTCATTCTCCGAGTTCACCCGACACGTCAAAGATTTGGGCTTCGATTTATTTTCGACTTCCCCGATCAGCCGTTCAATGCCCGTTCAAAAGGCAGAGTGTCCTTCGCTTCTTTCTTTGTCACGCCCCACCATCGCGCTCGCTTTTTGTTCGCCTGCCCACCCCACTCGTCACTCTTCTGCAAACAATTCTACCCTCAAATGCCAAACCTGGTGTCCACCTTCCGGCACCTCACCAATGCTCGACTGGCGTCGGGTCAGGCCCCATTCCCAGCAGCTTTCCTGCGCCCCTCAATACCTTGCTCATCGGGTGTTCTTTCAAGGATACAGTGCTCTGCAACCTCAGCCTACGATGAAGATCAAGACCTATTTGAACTGCACAATGCTCCGTCACAACCGATCTCTGTCCTTCGATACGGTGCCTACTGTGTAGCACTTGCGTCTCGAGCTCCGTCCAGGATCAACAAGCATCAAGAGTGAGAACAAGGCATCTGTCAATAACTGCTCCTTGAGGCGGCATTACTCTCAATACCACGCCGCTCGATCAAGCCGCCTCCGCATCGAGTCCGCAATATGAAACAAAGGCATATCTAACTCGAGTCGCTTCCCCCTCCCAACCATCATCTCGCCGTCGTAAGATGTTCCATCCTTCAATACATAGGATCAAGTTGTTCTCAAGGCAGGCGAACGTCAAGATTCAACACCAACGAGCTCAATAACGGCTATGGTGTGGCCAGCATCGATTAACGCACATAGTTCCGCAGTCAACTAAATTCATTCACCGCTCGCAGCAGTTGTATCATACTGATCGTAGTTTGCCACAGAACACAACCACAGTTTCATTACCCTACATTGTCTATGGTCCACCAAACTCCCGAACTTTCCGACGGCCACAAAGTGGTGCGTATTATCTTCGACTTTGAGATCAGGCGGTTAATGCTTTTATTTATTTTTTCGAAATCAGGGTTGCGCCCGACCGGTATCGCCTAAGCTTCAAGTAAGTTACATTCTTACGTTTATCCAGGGCCTCGCTCATCCCAATGCAGCTTCCATCTTATTTAAGTCTGCAGATCGACCTGCTCCTAATCTCCTGCGTTGTATTGACAAATAGGTTTCCTCTCATTTCACAGTCGCCATCCGCTTCCCACGCGCCGTCATACCAGCCAGGAGCTATGTTGATTCGTCGAACTCTTTTGTCGTTGCTTACATCCCATTTCAACAGTGCTATGTTCCGGCGGCGGACTATCCGGATTTCATTTTTTGTACTCTCAGGGTTTGCGCTGAGACCCGTGTCCCCTGCTTCTCGATATTTTTCGTTCCAGCGTGTGTTGACTGTCTTGAATTTCATCGATAGCTGTTGCATGTACAATGCAGAACTGTCACGTATTGTAATAGTCTTGACTATGTTTAATGAGTCGATTGTGTCTTTTCTAAGTCTTTCTCCTCATTGGATGTGCATTCCTACCCCGGAGCGAAGCGAAGGCACGTCTTGTATAAAACTTATTAGGAGAAGTGCACACGATGTGGCCGAACGAGGAGAAAGTGCGCTCCAGTGACGATGTGTATACTATAATTAGCTTTGGAGTGCAAAATGTTCTCGAAGTGCCTCAAATTAAACCGACAGGTGTTTATTCATAATATATGTAAAAAGTTACAAGGAAAACAGATTGGTATTGACTGAGATCCTGGCCCGAGTGATCAAAACCACTGATCTCAGTGCAAAATTCGTTGCACTGCGCTTTGTAGCCAGCCGACCTTTACGGGACCTGGAGTGATTACTTCCAAGGCCTAAATGTACGTTCTACGAAAGAAGTCGAGGCCAAAATCGAAGATGGATGGGACCTACGGATGACTTTAACACATTGTCAGAAGATGTCACAGTCATCTGCCCGCCTTTGATTTGTCACGCTTTCACATCCTACGGCCGTTCCGCCTCATTTTTGCCATCGATTTCTTCTGTAACATAGTTTATTAGGCCATAAAAGTGTCTCCCCAAGTCCCATAAAGATCGGTTGGCTACAAACTCCAATGCATCGAATTTTGCATGGGCATCAGGGGAATTTTTGCGTTCAGTGCCGGATCTCAGTCAATACCCGTCCGTTTTCCTTGGAAGTCTTTTTGTATCTCTTACGAATAAACACTGCTGTCGGTTGAATTTGAGCCACTTCCGAAGGCGATTAGGCAAGAACTGAGCCCAAGCGAATGCATTTTGCCCAGCAAAGCTAATTATAATACTTTCTGTCACCCACTAATTATCTGATATTCCCTTGTGCGCTCCATGCGCCGGCATTGCAACCCGTCTTCAATCTCTCCGCACGCCGCCATCAGTGTACACGCAAAAGCATCCGTCAAATTCAAGTGCGCTGTCCGTCATTTTCCTCGATGGACGCACTCCCAAAGCCTCATCTCCGTTTATACGCGGAAATGAGCCGCGCATAGCGCTTCTCTGAAATACATGCAATGATGCGCATAGTGGTCAGGTGCTTCCCTCAGCCTCTCCATTTCCTCGCCTTCGTTGTGCATCCACGACTCGCGGGCGTCTGCCTCCGGATGGAACGCTTGCGGTAAGCGAACGCGCACACAGTCGAGCTCCAGTTCGATGCAACACCGTAGATATTACACGATTCGCTGGTTGTTTCCAGTGCACAACCCTGCCGTCGCGTGTATCACCTGCACGCAGGCCAGCAGTACTCTTTCGTCTGTCCTTGTGCAGTCCAGTGCCGCACATCATGGTACCACTTCTTTGCTGCCTGCGCCGATTCGATGCGGTGTTCCTATTCTGACCCTAGCGGGATTCAAAGTCGCGTGTGAATCTAGCGCTGGATTCGCAGTGACGCAGTATTGTGGTGTACCCAAACTATCATGCAAATCTCACCCCACTATGTTCGTGCACGGGCGTCGACGTCTCAAGTACACATTCTGCGAGGTGACAGCTGGAAGTAACAAAGTTCATAGAAATAATCAAAGTGCGTCCGTACCGCGCCATAGCTTCACCGTGGTCCCAATGAATGAATGACTTCCTTGTGGGATGCTAAAAAAAACCATTCCAATTGAAGCGGGATCAAACCCAAGGAGCTCTTCAAATCGGAAACTTAGATGGGAAGCAGCCGCGCGGGAATCGTTGCGGCCGTAGGAATTTATTAAACTAACTGGCATTCTGTTGAACCACGGAGGTCTTCCGTCCGAATTATAGAGCTATACGATGGGACTGGGTACTTGCGAGTTAAATATGCGAGCGCCGAGCCTCGGATACGACAACTGCTTTTGGGCTCCATCAAATTTTAATCATTGTATATACAAGATCCCAAGACGATGATGATTGCATTGTGCGTTGGCACAATCCCGACAGCGACTGAATGAATTTAATGGACTCGCGCGCATCTAGCCTGTACAGCATCGCATTCATCGGGATCCAGACTCGCACCCAAAATTCGCAGAATCTAATTTACTTGTGAGAGCGCGCGCATAACCTGTCCGGCACCCCACGTCGATCGGGGCTCACCGAGACTCCGAGTCGGGGAGGTTTGCAGCTAGCGGTTCACCCTCAGCGACATGCAGCGAAAGTCAGTCAAGGGCATTGACGGCTGGCAATCAATATTAATTTGAATCAACTTGCCCGACAATGCAGGTGGACATCGTGATGTTCCCTCCCGCGGCGCGCAGAGAACTCAAGCTTAAAGCGAGAAGAGCACAGTCAACCGAGTTGAATAAATATGCTGGGATAAGAATATACCACCTAGCACTTACGATCCAATCCGGGGACCAACATCTTCCACCACCCAACTTAATGGCAAGCCTGTGTGGCGTGTTGAACTCCAACGGGGCTCTTGATCGTGAACTCCACGAAAAGACAGTCAAATGAAGTACTTATGCTTTGCCTCGCACGCGGAAGGAACGAACTTCCCCCCACCATGGTGCCCATCAAATTAATAAAAGACTTAATCCGACTTCGGGTCCCACCAGTGCTCAAGTTCTCTAAAGCCTATCACGGACAAATAGGAGAAATTTGCGAGAACGGCGCGAAAATTCAAGCAAACATGTTGTAGTAACGTGTAACCACTTCAAGGACCTAAGTATTCCTGGAAGAACCCGCACCGACTTCTCGGCCACACTACCGTCCAGGACCTCCGCTGGAACTGTTCTGTACATGGATCGCAATTAGTCTGTGCAGTGAAGCACTGAGAAGATCACGCAAAGCAACTCAGGACACAAATCATGACGGGCGACAGATTGGTTTGTGAAACTCACCTCAGCAGCAAGTGAATTTGATATCAAGTTCAGTCGAAATATAATTTTGGGCAAGGAAAATCTCGTCAAATTGATATACAACATGTGAGGTACGAGACAACACGCGCGCCCATTCGCTCGCTCACTGCTCTGTACGTGTTCAAAACCGCCCACGCCTACGGCTCAGTCTCGACGTCCGCACCCCTCACCGGAAGACAGAACAAATAACGCAGAAGATGATCGGAGCTTCATCCATCTCGAATGATCCTCCCCATCCAGAATCACGGCTCCGTCTGTGTCACCCAGAAGCGCGCGTGCCCGATCCCAATTCGCATGAAACTATCAAGTGCGCGCGCCTCAGTTCGCTCGAATCCCGGATTCCAATTCCAATGCAAGTCAAGAACAAACAAATTGGAAGAAAGACACCGTTCGAACGTTATGTCCCCGTCCCGCCGCAAGTTCAAAGACAAAGGATGCAATGCATCCATTCGTCGGAAAAAAAGAAAATCCAGGATCTGGGAACCCGAGCGGCGCGTCGGTAGTGGGCACGTAATAAAAGGAACGGAGAAGAAAACGAGGCAAAGCAGGAATGCAGGGAAGGCACTATGCTCCCGAGTAGAAGCCAACACCGAAACGCGAATGCGAACCGAGCTACCGCGCGAGCGCACGAACGGGTACCAATATCCAAACCGAAACCGGTACCGATCCACGAGCCGTTGCGCATATACATAAGCGCACGCATTTCGATGCCCGCGTCCACATCGGGGCACCCGATTCAGCGTACGCCTAGCGATATCCCCAGGACCGTAAAGCGCACATATTTCGATGCCCCACATCCACATTGAGGCACCCGATTCAGCGTGCCCGAGAATAGTGCCCAGCAAAGCACTATTTTATAGGCAGCCGCATTGGGTTCGGGTCCGGGAACACCCCACGCCGAAAAGGTCAAAGCCATGCGCATGAACGAAGCAAAACCGCGACTTGGCAGGTGAGCGACTGGTGGCCCGCACACTCCCCGCATCCGCGTTCCACGCGCGAGCGAGCCGCGTCGACGCACGCACGTCCGTGCGCACTTAGGAAAAGAACTCGGGGCTGCAGAACAGAACCCGGCACTATATTATAAAATAACGCGGCGCTGCAGGAAAGACCTGCGCGCCTACAACGGGCGCCGTCGATGCGCAATTCAAACACCCTCCCTTACTCTCCCCCCAAAAGAAAACCGCGGACATGGATGGAAGACGAAAATCAGAGGAAGAAACGCATCAACGCCTGTCGAGCCAGAAGTGCGGCGTGCGGGGCTTGAGCGCGGAGGGGCAGGCATGGTGGAAAGTGTACTGTGTGTGGGTCAGCGAGCGGTAGCTAGCGCAACAAATAGCAAGAGTCGAAAAGTATGGACGGTGAGGGAGAAGGGAAGGGGGATTCGGTAAGCGTTGAAAGGAGGGAGTGGAGCGTCAAAGGGGGGAAGGGAAACAGCACGAAAAAGATTGGGGCCAAGGCCAAAGGGAGGGGCATGAGGATGGACGGCGTGCGGTGCCAAGATGGATCGCCTGAGGCCCCTCGCAGCAGACAGAAGAAAGAGATAGAAGGAAAGACTCACAACCACATACCCCTGCTCCCCAAACCGCGCCACCTTCCCCGCCTTCCGTATCCCCCCACCTCCGCGCCAGCATCTGGAATAGCGTATGGCTCAGCACAAGCTGAAGGAATGAAACCAAGACAACGCTGTATGCGAGTAGCGCCAGGTCGCCCGGGCCTTTGAGGTAGAGCTGCGTCGTCGGCACTAGCTCAGGTCGCGCCACCGCTGCGGACAGGCGCTCCGGGGCAGGCGTGGGGTGAGAGAGGAGGAAGAACGGGGTGAATAGGTTGCCTGCTTCTTGAAGCGAGGGAGGTATGGTAAGAGGAGTGGGATGCGTCGGGAGTGCGAGGAGCGGGGGGAGGAGGAGCACTTGCAGGGTCGAGGCGGGGTCGACGGCCCAGCGCAGCCATATGCTCACATCCTCGACTTTGGGCATGGAGGACTTGGGACCGTTGACGAAGGCCGGTTTAGGGCAGGCGGGCGAGGAAAGGGCGATGGCGGGTGGAAGGATGGGTGAGTTAGAGTTGCTGTCAGTGTCGTCGTGAGGGGAGACAGCGCGCAGCCAGGTAGTGTGAAGGGTCGCTGGGTTATGTAAGCTTTTTGTATAGAGAAATAGCAAGAGACTGACTCGAATCTCGTTTTTGGGGGAGAACGGGCGGTGGATATCATTTTGAGGATGGCAAATGAACGGAAGGAAAGAAAGAAGTTTTGACAGGCTGTGTACTTTGATCGCACCATTGATCGGGCTTGGAGGTGCCGCTGTTCCCCGTTCATCTCGGCATTTTCCTGTGTACAGCATTTACTACTCCCCGCTCATTCCCATACCCACCGGCCTGTGATCTGTCGGGCGTTGCCTAGCGTGCCGATTTAGTTCCGAGTGCAGCAAGAGCCCGCAATAAATTGTCAAAAATATCCTCTCGTGCGTGTATTCGGTTTTATTTGGTTTTTATTCCAACTTGCGCCTAACTGGTTAAAATTCAACTACCCTGAGCTCTCCTTGTCGTACATTCAACCGTGTGGGTTCAGAGTGGTCCACACACAGCGCTGCGAAACCAACCATTAAAAAAACCGCCTGCCCAGAAGATGCTATCTCGGACATATTCACATGCGTGTTGCGTTGCAAAAGGCAATTTATATCTAATACGATATACTATAACCATTCTCATGGTGGATGGTCATACTAGAACCATTTACTGCCGAAATTTGCCTATGCAACCTCGTTTATTGATGACTCGAAGGACTGTGAGAAGAGCTTCCTACAGGATATGTCGATGCGGAACCTTCCCTACACTGACTCGGTGGTGCATGGTTCATGCCTACTTACGTCCGTTCAACTCGGATTTGAGCCCTGGTGGTGTATCTGCCCATAAAAGTTTTTGCTCTAACTCTTCACTACCTTAGGCATAGTCCGCAAAGTCGACCACTATGTGAGCTATCCCTCAACTTGTCACATAAATTCACCACATCCTACCTGCCATTCCATTCTAAATATCGTGTAAACTGAAGAAGAGAAATTGGGAATGCGCGCATGCATATGGCCCCAAAAGATGCAACAGATATCAGTCTTCCCAACTAGTTGTGCATCGGCTCGGTGGCGGATGGTCCGCTCCTGTTACGAAAATCCAGGACACACCCGTTCGATCGGGGTTCGAGCCGTACACAGAGGATATCCATGCTTTTTTGGTTTTTTTTTTTGGAATTTCATTGCCCAATATCTTGCTGGATCTCCGCATTCATTCCTCCGATAGTAATTTCTTGCACGCCGATTTTTTGTTGTATATGTTAAAAAGCTCTACTAAACGAGGTTTCGAATGCTGGGTTGAAAATTCTGTCTTGGAGACTGCCATATAATGCAGCGCCATACACTCTCATACTGGCTCATCATAGACGGTCTGTGTCTGCAGCAAATTGTGCTCAGTGATGGTCCCTTATTGCAGGGGACGCCCGTTCGACTCGGGCCCGATCCATAGCTGGTTCAGCTTGATTTTTTTTTTTTTTTGCCATCCCATTTGAGAAAAATTCAAAAAGGTGCAACTGAGATCAGACACCTATTCTGCTCATGTGCAAGGCACACTGTACAAATAAATAACTGTTTTGACCGACCTGGATTATTGAGCGTGCTGAATGTCCATCATTTTCCACTGGTGAATCTAGAGGGTACTACATATTCCTGCTCCAATGCCTCACACCGGCTCTGTGGTGGATGGTCCGCATCTCTCACCTGTAAATTTTGTGTGAGAATTTCGGAACATAATCTTTACGCTTTTTGTCCGTGAAATCAGGATTTATTGTGCCCTACGCATCAACTTATCATATATCAGATATTCATGCAACTTAGCGGTATGTAGTTTACAATACCACTTCTCTCATTATCTACTCCTCCACACCGGAATTCACGATGGTTCACTCATCAAGTGATTCTATGGTTTACTTCAGCGCCAGCTCGTGTCACTACAAGGAAGACTCACCATCTGAAGATTGCCCCTCATATTCGGATGTATCGTCTTTTAATGCATCCAGATCCTCCTCGGGGGCTCCGTTGTCTCTGAGTAGCTGAGCTATGTTCTCGAGGCGCTGGATCAATGTGTTATCATGATCCATATCCAGTTGTAATTCTCTGTCTGTCCCACGATACAATGCTGCCTTCAGTGCCCTGCCATATTTTCCACCCTGTGTATTAACATTGGCACCGTGCTCAATGAGCAACTGGACCATGTCTATGTGCCCCCTGAATGAGGCTGCCTGTAATGCATTCCCGTACTCCCCACCCTGTGCATTAACTTCGGCACCGTACTCAACGAGCAACTGGACAATGTTTATGTATCCACCAAATGATGCTTCCTGCAATGCATTCCCGAAGTATCCACCCTGTGTATTAACATTGGCACCATGCTCAATGAGCAGCTGGACAATGTCTAGGTGTCCGTTCAACGATGCTCCCTGCAGTGCATTCCCAAAGTCTCCGCCCTGTGCATTAACATCGGCACCATGCCTAATGAGCAACTGGACAATGTCTATGTGCCCATTGAATGATGCTGCCTGCAATGCATTCCCCTCCTCTCCACCTTGTGCATTAACATCAGCACTGTGCTCAATGAGCAACTGGACAATGTCTATGTGACCCCAGTACGAGGCTGCCTGCAATGCATTCCCGTAATGTCCACCCTGTGCATTAACATCAGCATTGTGCTCAATGAGCAACTGGATGGTGTCTATGTGCCCCTTGTCTGAGGCAGCCTGCAATGCATTCCCAAAGTATCCGCCCTGTGCATTAACATTGGCACCATGCTCAATGAGCAACTGGACAGTGTTTATGTCCTCCCTATATGAGGCTGCCTGCAATGCATTCCCAAAGTGTCCACCCTGTGCATTAACATTGGCACCATGCTCAATGAGCAGCTGGACAATGTCTAGGTGTCCATTCAACAATGCTGCCTGCAGTGCATTCCCAAAGTCTCCACCCTGTGCATTAACATCAGCACCATGCTCCACTAACAATTGAACCATTTGGAGGTGGCCATAATATGATGCCACACTTATTTCGGGGTTCTCTGAATGTTGCACGGTTGGTGCCTGCTCAAGAAGGAACATCACGGTTTCCAGTAGGTTTGTTGCTGCAGCAATCCACAATGCAGAGGGTTTTGATGGCCAAACTGGAAAAGACCATGGAGGGGATCTCCATGTCCACCGCATGGCTTTCTGCCAATGTGAGGCAAAACCAAAGAACTCTAGAATCATGCTTCTTAGTTGATGTTCTGATGGGCCAGCAGCATGAACCAGGCAATATTGGGAATACTCGACAAGAGGGGGTAGATCATCATTGTAACCCCAGGAGATGTCCACAGAGCGATGAATGGAAAGGAATTTTAGCAGAGTGCGAGTCATCTCTGTTTGTGCATCTGGAAATTGTTCTTCCTGAATGCTGTCCAGGTATTCCTGTGTGGTGTAGTGAACCAGTCGCACCACAGAAAGCTGTTCATCCACAATGACCAAGCCAACACAGACAGCCAGAATAATCTCAATGTCCAAGAGATTGTCATCATCGAGTTCCTCTGAACCAGGTTCAACAGCAAGGGCCACTTGCAATTCTGCCACTGTCAGTGGCCGCTTGGCGTTTACAACCCAAGTGAGAGCAGAGTGAGCAATGTTTCTTTCTTCTTCATTCTGGTCCTTGATTCGCTTCATTGCACTATCATAGCTGTCATTAAGATCTTTTGGTAGGGTGTTCAGAGTTTCTCGAACTCGCTTGATGGTGCTCTTCTTGCTGAGGGATTCAATGTGGAGTTTGGTGAGAAGAAACCTGATAATACATTATTTCCAACAGCCTCTTTCTGATCAATCATTGAAGCTTACATTCCATCCACAGTTCGGGTAATTGTTGAGAGAATTTCCTCTCGCAAATCAGCTCGGACTTGAACATGCTTTGACAGCCATGATGACTTCTGGATTTGCCCTTCCACATATCTGCGAATATCATCCTCATTTGCACGGATCTCTAGAGCCTCAAGATTTGGAAGGGAGCCATCTGGACGAATGTGGGGCCGTGAGGTGATCATCAGGTTCACTGTAGACCTCATCATCACTAGATACTCCAATAGGATCTGCCGCTGAGCCTCCGGGTATTCATCAACAGCATCAACAATAACGTAGACCTTGGAATACTCCCCAATCAGAGCCAGGAGCACATCAAAAACCTCATCCAAGGAAGGTGAGGTGCGTTTCTCATGGTGCTTGTGATACGATTTCTTTGCCTGGGAGCTGAGGTCTCTGTCAAAGACTAGTTGCCTCCAGAGACCAGACAAGAGCTTAGCAGGAGTTTGTTCCTCAGCTTCCTTGTGGTTCAGATACATACAAGCTACACCAATATTTTGGTTTTTGAATTCAACAGCGAGATGGTCAGTAACCATGGATCTGGGCCGAGAAGAATTAGTGCCAATTAAATGATTCAAAATAAAAGTGCGCACGCAAGGATGGTTTTCCCCGCACCCGCTGTCATAACATCGAAATTGGTTAGTTGAACACAGACCAGGAATTGGCCACGCACGCATTCCACGGCACCAGAGTGTTTTTCCAGACCCAGATTTCCATTCCTGAAAGCTTGGATCGTCTAGTAGCCACCCTCCGGTCCCTGCCTGCCGTGCACGAGAAATATCTGTTTGGCGAAGGAAAAAATTGATTGGTGACAGCCAGTCGATGATTTAGGTGCGCTCTGTCACTGAAGAAGACTCAACAATCAAACATTTACTGGCCACTCGGACTCACAATCCAATTGTCGCTGATGCTCAGAAATTGCGTCACTGATATTAGTGACACCCAAATTCACATTATCCACCGAGTTGAGTACGGCTGATTAGAGTTGAGTGTGACTTGAAAGAAAAAGTATTTATGATTGACCACTGTGATGCTGCTGCCCCATATCACTGAAATTTTGCCAGTTGATGATTTGGGTGTGCTGCTGCTCGGAAATCACATCGCCAATATTAACAACACCTGATGCACATTGTCCAGCGAGCTCAGCACAACTGTTGTCACCGAGTTTAATTTCATCCCGCAGGAGAAAATTCATGACTGACCGTTGTGATGCTGCTGTCCCATATCACTGAAGTTTCGGGATCAGCGCTGGCCATTGCAATATAAAGCCAAGACAAAATCACCGGAGATCCAGAGCAGCCACGAATTGAGCAAAGATTTGAACTGCTCAAACTTGCTGAGATATTCACTGGCTTCTTTCTTGTTCCACAAGGTCCATTTCAGCTGTTCCGAGAACTTTGACAATGGCCCATGCCCTGGGCTCAACTTCTGTGTGAGCTGCTCCATCATCGTTTTGAAATCAGCTAGCAGACTCTTCATTTGCTGAAGCATGCTGCTGGATGGGTTGGTGGTTATCCGGTTATGTAGCTCTTGAAGGAGTGGTTGGAGGTCTTTCATCTCCGAAAGCAACTTCTGCTGTTCCTGAGGTGCATTTATAAAGTCCTTGAAGTGGTCGCAGGCCTTCAGCGCGGTGTCAACGAGCTGCAGGATGCTAGCAACGGTGCCGAGTGTGGCCAGAGCTTCTGCCATGAAGGAAGAGGACAAGGTGGTGTGTACGAAATTGCACTGCCTGTCTAGCTGTCAAGCACTGCCCTGAGTTAAAATTAATCCATCAGGTGCAGTGCTGCACAAATGCATTTGGATGGGTGCATAAAAATGGAGATCTGTGTAGGAGCCTGAAAGCTCTCATAGAGACACTCCACTTCCCATTCTGGACCACCTGGGGAGAATCTATGCCCGCTTTTGCCGTATTTATCCGTTGACGCTGGCGGCGTAATTATAGCGCCGAGAAGTGCCCCAGCAGTTCGGTTCAACAGCTGATGCTTCGACGTATGAGCACTTCCAAAGTCCTGGATTGATAAGACCAAAAGCGGAGCCCTCAAAGGTCGGAAGAGTGCCACGGTATGTCAATGGCCAGAGCAAGTGCGCATGAGCTGGCCTAGGAAGGGAAGCTGTGCTTCAGTGACAAGGGATGCATTGAGGCAGAGGTACAACTATGTGTAATGTACTTAACAGGCAGCCCAATAATGATGACAAGATAACGGGTATCTCCGCTGGCTTTTGATATCAAACAAGAGAAAACTACGGGGATCGGCTGGCTGCATCCATGACTCGATGACCTTTCGCATTCCAAAGGACTCAACAGGCAAAAACATCTGCAGTGTTGAAGGTGGCCTCCCATTGGGCATTCCAGCCGGAAATGTGCTTCTGTCTGAGAGCTCAATCCAGGTTTACTGTCAACTGGACTTCTTACATAATTAATGATATCCGTGACAGAATTCTATAGTGTGCTGCCGGTTCAAAACAATGGGACGAGTGGCAATGGCTCTGACCAGATGATGTACATTAATAGCGGTGGGTTCTGTTGGCGCGAGCGCGACGCGTTTGATGAGATCAGTGCCCGCTAAAGAAAGTTGATTCAGGTGATGGCAGTCTTATCACAACGCACTCAACACCGTCGGTAGCCCAGCTTGCATCTTTTACTCAATGGCCTTATTCCCTTGGACTGACTTTGGATGTTCCACGGTTCTTCCTATGCCGGCGGTCTGGCACCACTGGTTACAGTTTGCCTACAATGAGTTTTCTCGGAGGTGTACTATGCTTTCCGCCAACCACTAATTATTTGATATTCCTTTGGTCACTCCATGCGCCGGCATCACAACTCGTCTCCAACCCTCCCCGCACGCCACCAACACAGTCACCAGTGTACACGCGACAGTGTCCGTCAAATCCAAGTTCGCTGGCCTTATTCTTTCCCGATCTCCAGGGCTCATCTTCCTCGATGGGCGCATTCCCGTCTGTACGCCAGCCTCACTCACGCGCATTGCGCTTCTCTGCAACACACATAGGTGCACTAAAGCTCAGGTGTTCCCCCAGCTTCTCCATTTTCAGCGAGTTTTCCTGCCTCCATCTTTCCCGGCACACTCGCTGCGCATTGCATTCATTGCTTCACTCACGCTCATCTCCATCTGGATGGATCACTCACTATCAGCGCCCGCACACACAGTCCTGTTCCAGTTCCATGACCGGGTCGTAGTAGATACTGTGCGGTGCGCGGCATTTTACCCAGCACAATCACTGCGTTCCGGCCCCCTGTAGGCACACCCTTACCTATGTTCGTCTACGTTCGGCTACATGGGTCAAAGTGCGTCGATCGCCGTAGGCAAGGGGACATCGGCACAGCCTTGCCTACGTTCGCCTACGTTCGGCTACGTCAGCGTACGTCACGTAGACATACTCGTCATCACAAAAAGTAACCGGACATTGGCTTGCACAGCCATATCACCTAGATATTATGTACTCTCATGTACAGATTATGAATCTACTGGTAATTTGGCGTAGGTTGTGATATTCAAACACGAGCTAGGGGGTTCTGCAATTAGCACAGAATTAAATTAAGGAAATAGTCGAGAAATACGAATATTTTCCCTTTCACAACTGTTCAGGCCACGTTTCTCAGAGCTTTTGGGCATCCAAAATAGCGTTACATATCACAGAATACACACACAAGATCTTGGAAAAAACAGCCTATCCTACAATGCTGCGGAAAAGAATTAATCGAGAGAGAAATTCCACCCTTGATGGAAACAATTGATTAATTTCAGATTTTAACACAAATCAGGAGGAATGGCCGGTTTTTTGTGGCATATAGGATCAAGGGATACTGCATTGAAGTTTCAGAGCACAAAATTTCCCAGAGCAACCCCATTCTTTGGGGAGAACACGCTGTCCGGTCACTTTTTGTGATGACGAGTACTTCGCTTAAGTTTGTCCACAGCCGTAGAGAACACCTTGGTCTCCCAAACTTCGAATATTGGCCTTTAAAATCATTCATTTTCCCTTACCTTCTTTGCTAGTAGCTCCTCAAGCCTTGCGCAAACATTTTCACGCCTACCAATCAGGCATGGGAGGTGCCAGAATTTAAGTTTTCGGAAGTCTTCCCGTCAGTCCTTAGGCACTCAAAGCACTTAAAACGACTCCAAATTTGATATATCACATTGGTCTACATCCGGCTATGGTTGGTCTACATTGGTCGAACACGGTAGACCAACGTAGGCAGACATAGACCAATGTAGTAGACACACGTACACCAACGGTGTCTACATGCTGTAGGCATACGTAGGCAAATAGCTTTGTCTACCTGTTGTCTACACTGATAGACACAGCATGTGCCTACATGGTCGGAACGCAGTGAATCTCGCCAGCATGCAGTGCACTGGAAAGTCGCACCTTGTAATGCGCTGCACCGTCCAGACCTGTGCACGCGCTTCTCGCGCGCCTGCGCCTTCGATACGCTGCTGCATGACGGGATTAGCAGCTGCGCACGGGGTCCGGTGCGCAGTGCGCACTGATACGGGATCAACTGCACCCCAACTCTCGCTAATCCTACCCCGCTGCCGTTGCGCATAGGCGTCGATGTCTCAAGTACATATTCTGTGAGTTAACAAATGGAATTAACGTAAGTTTAGAGTGAATAAACATGTGCCAGCATTGCGCTGTAGCTTCCGTACCCTGTCACAATGGCATGAATGACTTCCTTTGGGGGATGCTATAAAAAAATTACCACCCCAATTCAAGAAATCATGGTATCCAGAGTCCAGACCAAGGCAGCTGTGTGAATTAGCCACTACACCTTCCATTGAACCTCGGGTATGTCATGTCTACTACACCTGAATTATGCTGGCTATGAGCTATACAGCAGGACTTGGTACTTGCGAGTTGAATTCGGCAGCAGAGCGCTGAGCGCTGAGCCTCGGATACGAGAACGGCTTCGGCCCTGTTAATCATTGGCTGTACAAGGTCCCAAGACGATGATGATCACTTGGCACGATCTCAACGACGAAAATGAAGGAATTTAATGGGCTCGCGCGCACCTGACAGCCACATCCGTCTTTACCCACACGGCGGCGATCAAAAAATATTACCTGGGGAAAATGGCCCTAGAACTGTTGTGTACGGTTTATGGGCCAAATATAACTTGAGATAAGATACGAGTAACAGCCTAAATTTTATCTGTCCAATCTCTTCTCGTAACAGGCCTGATTTCACCGTAAGATAAAAATAGGTAACAGCCAAGCTTTTTCCATGAGAACTTCCATGAGAAACAGCCCGCCTCTTTGTCCGGGCAATTCTCAGGGTAAAAGCTTGGCTGTTACCCCAACATTTCCTCTGGTAAAATATGGACTTTTACCGCAGGAGATTGCCGAGATACAGCCGGAATTTTAGTTTAAATTTTTCCTCAGGTTATTTTGAGCGGCCACGCGCTCCGGCGCGCTACCGCGCGTGGTAGCGCGCAGGCCGCAAAGTGCCCACTAAGCGCCCTCTATCCGCACACGTGTCGATACACGCGGCGCCCACGAGCGCATGCTTGCGGTGTACACGCACCTTCAAGCGGTCTGATGCATCATGGCGCGTGGAGCGCCTGCTCAAAATTAGTCCTCCGCCTTCTCATTATTTGGCCCACGCATCAAATTTGGAACAAAGAGAGGCAAGGAGCAGAGAGGGGAGCACGAGATAGGGGTGTTAGATGCACTGAGGAAGTCAGAAAACAAAAGGCCCGTGTAGTTGTGGGGCCAGGTATTGCTGTAGTTTAACGTTGAGCACACAGTCACGCGGGCGCGATGTTGTTTGGTCACGCGTGCAATGGCCTCCATGCAGGCGCGCTGACCAAGGACGCGCTACTTCGCCTTAACATCCCGCTTCTTTGTTTTCTCTCGCCTCTCATACACTGTAACTATCACTGACTCCGCTCCCCCAATACCTTGAAGAATCCTGGTCCACCTCCGTCGCCCTCGCCAAAACCAAAAGGAGGCGCCACGCACACCAACTTGAAAAACCTCGTCATCCGGGTCGTCAGTCCCAGGAACCCGGCAGTCACGGTGCGGGTGTGTGAGGAGCATTAAAGTAGCATTTGCTGCTCGTAGACGAGGTGTGTTTGTTTCCTTCTAACTTTCGTATCCATTTCACTGACTTTTCCCTTGTGATGCACATCAAACTTTGTCGACTCGCACTCCCGAAGCTATGCTCTCTCAATACACGGTATGCCCCAATCTATCATTTATCTATGCTGACTCGACCCTAGATCTCACTCACTTCTCTTAAGTTACCTCTGGACCATCGCACGAGTTCTGGATGTTGGGAGTCTTTTGTCAGTCTGTGGTACGTTTCTTTGATACAAATATCCTCCACTAACTACGGAGCGGAGTCAGTGATAGTTACAGTGTATGAGAGGCGAGAGAAAACAAAGAAGCGGGATGTTAAGGCGAAGTAGCGCGTCCTTGGTCAGCGCGCCTGCATGGAGGCCATTGCACGCGTGACCAAACAACATCGCGCCCGCGTGACTGTGTGCTCAACGTTAAACTACAGCAATACCTGGCCCCACAACTACACGGGCCTTTTGTTTTCTGACTTCCTCAGTGCATCTAACACCCCTATCTCGTGCTCCCCTCTCTGCTCCTTGCCTCTCTTTGTTCCAAATTTGATGCGTGGGCCAAATAATGAGAAGGCGGAGGACTAATTTTGAGCAGGCGCTCCACGCGCCATGATGCATCAGACCGCTTGAAGGTGCGTGTACACCGCAAGCATGCGCTCGTGGGCGCCGCGTGTATCGACACGTGTGCGGATAGAGGGCGCTTAGTGGGCACTTTGCGGCCTGCGCGCTACCACGCGCGGTAGCGCGCCGGAGCGCGTGGCCGCTCAAAATAACCTGAGGAAAAATTTAAACTAAAATTCCGGCTGTATCTCGGCAATCTCCTGCGGTAAAAGTCCATATTTTACCAGAGGAAATGTTGGGTGTACAAGTAGATACTATCGGAAATTCCCTCAGAAAACATATTCTCAAGTACTATGTGTGTCAATCTGGAAATAAATCCATCTCTGGCTACCGGGGAAAGCGAAATGACGAGGTGGAACATCATTGTGAAGAGGATTGGCAGACAGTATTATTTTCCGATGATTCTCATTTCAATATTTTTCATTCTGATGGCTAGGAGTGGTGTTGGAGGAGTAAGGGGGACCTAATTAACCACATATCCACCAGAAATATCATCAAGTATGGCAAGAGGAGCATAAAAATCTGGGGGTGTGCCACCAGGCGCGTGTTGAAAAACTTCATTCGCATCGAGGGCATCATGGACTGTTTCATTTATGCTGCTATCCTCTCCAAATACCTTCTCAGCATCGCCGACCACCATAATCTGGACTGTTGGACCATTCTTTTCTTCTAGGATGGCGATTCAAGGCGATTCAAAGCATCAGTTCAACCATGCAAATGGTTGGCCTGACCCCAAAGACATTGATGTGCATCCCTAGTGGCCCAATTCACCCCATGGGAGCATTATTGAGCATCTCTGAGATCTTCCCGAGTGCATGGTACGTGATAGCGGCCCATTGCCGAAGAACCAGGAGGAGCTTTGGCTTGCATTAAAGGAGACGTGGGAAAACATCGATCAGGAGTTTATTGACAGATTATACGACAGCTTGTCCAGTTGAGTGGGAAAACTGTTGAAGGGAAAGGGTGGTGCGACTCAATTTTAACATTCTGTGAGTTTATTCTATTTTATTTCGACGCTTGGGGATTTTTCTGACTCGAATTCTCCCAGTCGATCAAAAACAGATTAATAATTGGATCACCTGTCATTTTCAATCCCACATACAACACCAAGTTCTTAGTGAATATGTTTGATATTTTATAGTTGTACACCACATTCCTTCTAATACCATTTGAGCATAAAATATCCAGTCAAAAAACGTTGAGCATTGAGCATGATCTTAATCTTTTCTGAAATCCACGTGATCCAATACTTTTTCGGACTCAGTGTATTGGCACAGCACCGATCAAACATGTTTTTGAGCAGCCAAAATTATTTCTCACTTGAATCTGGGCGGATTTGGCTGAGACTGCAGCCTAAATTCATCGTTTTGGATTGACGTATTGACTATTCCACCTGCGAGATCTTGCTTGAACCCTCTTTGTCTCTCATTTGTTGTCAAACCATGAGGGCTGTTAGGGCGCCCGCCCGGCGGAAGTAAAACAAGCACTCTTATTTATTGTTATCCACTCCATCCACAGCTCAGAAAAGTGCAGGGGAATAATGGTCATGATGGAGCAGTCTCTCGCACATCGAAATTTGCTCGTAGAGCAGGTGCGTACAAGGAAGTATAATAGCATCAAAAGCCCCGAATCCTCCCAGAAAACGAAATATCATCCATGAGTGTTCATGGTTCACCTTCACGAAAACGCCGCGATGGCGGCGAATACTGAATCGATATCGGTCTGAGTTGCCCCCGCTTGTGCTACCAAATCGGGCTAGGAAGACACTTCAGGGTCGTTTTCGGGGGGGACACAAAGTCGTACTGGGATAATAGTGCTCGGCGCAAGTAAAAAGTGTCTATGGCAGTCTTGAGGTTTTTCAGATCCTGTAGAATCAGTGCCTGAAGTGCGCCGATGGGTAAAGCCGTCTGCAAATGTTTATCAGCAAAACTGGCGGGATATGAAATGGCCAGATTCACGAAATTGGGCTGTTTCGTAATCAATTGTCCCGTGCAATCCTCAAGGAGAGACAGGATGGGCGCAAGAGCGGCAAGAACCCAACGCATCTGCTTCACTGATAGACTCAGTTGCCTCCGAATCATCATCAATCGCAGGGTGCAAGGCCCGGAGGACTCGGAGCAGTTACCTCAATATCGCTTGTGGCAGTGTTGAATGCGGTTGCCAAGTTCCCTACCGCCTGATGAATGCTCTACGTATGAAGCAGCATGTAAACCATGAAGAGATGGATATGCAGCAGCAGTGATTACCAAAGCGCCCGCAAGACCCGAAGCCGGGAAACCATTGATATCATCGCACAAAATGTTTACGAGACTCAAAATGTTTGCAATGTCGTCCTCGATCTGTGTGACGGTTCTTTTGAGAAGGTTGCCGAAGACGATGGTCACCAGCGAGACCGAGAGAAGTAGTAAGTGCGCGAGGTGCACTATGTTTCGATGTGACCTGTACCTAATTGTACCCCGCATTGTATAGCTGTTGGAACCCCGAGCTGAACAAGAATAAACCGGATTATCCGGCACTGTGAGGAAACACAAGGTCATGTCTACAGAGTGGTGGTCATTGGCAAGGAAGATACAACGCGCTTACAAGTTCGAAAAGGAGTTCTAATGCCCACGGTATTCTCGATTTAGGAGTTTTACGTGTGGAAGGTATCTACGAGATACGACTGAAAACCGCGAAACGATGACACAGGGGGCAAAGCTTGGGGCACTTGTCATAATGGCAACCATGCGGCATCCGACACGCACTTGCTGGGGCATGCGTCAGGCATGTGGCAGCTAATTTCCCACCCACTTGTCAAAGTGTGGGATTTGTGCACACCGAACCCTATATTATGGAACCTGTGACCCATGCTATCTATTGGTCTCTTGCCGTAGTGGTTAATGACAGTTTTCTTACTCTTGCTTCCTTTTGCATTGGACCTGTGTTCGACCCTCACCGCAGTTTTCTTTTTGGGCATTCCGACAAAGCTCGTGTTGAAGCTGGTGTTGCACTATAGCACCTTCAAGAATGTCCTAGTAGTATGATCTCAGTTTTTTTGTCCTAGGAAAAAAAAATCAGTAAACGCTATCTTTGATTTCCCTGCGATCGAGATTGATCCGGAGCTGACAATGGCATGACACATGCCGAGCACATGCCCCACGGATGCCACAGCAAGTGCGTGTCGGATGCCACACGGTTGCCATTATGGCAAGTGCCCCAAGCTTTGCCCCCTGTGTGATCCGCACTTCTGCCGCACAAATCAAATTCACTGGCATGGGAATACAACTACTTCAATCAGTTCACACCGTAACCCCAGCTGTTAAGTTCTCAAAGTTGATCCACAACCTGAGGTGTATCTTTCAGACAGTTTAATTCAACTGCTCATTGAAAACACTGTTGTACTGTACTGATTAACACTGCAGTGAACCATTAATTCAACATCCCCGATATCTCCGACCGATGTTTATGATCAAGCCAGCTTCTTACATTTGAAGATTGTATGTCTGACTCCAGGAACTGAGCTGGACTTCCCGGATACTCCCAAGTCTCACGAGGTTGGATCTTCTCCGATTCTGGAGACGGTGTTCGAAATTGAACTTTGAATGGCTTTCAAAATTTGATGTATATTGGCTTGATGAGCATACGTAGTCGGGTAAGTGCTTGTTTTATATCATCCAATGGTTCCAGTTTAAAACTGCGCGACAATTCTCAATTTGTCTTTGATCTGAATCAACCCCAGTCTAGCTTTACCAGTTCAATGTATCAAGATGAATCCCCGGAAAAATCGGGTACACAGATGGCTGTCATGGCCAGCAAATAAGCTGGGAAACACGGCCATTTGGGCCGGAAGCAAGCCTAGAAAATGACGGACTTGCTTTTGGGGGAGTTGAAAATTTCCCCTGTTACTTACGTTAGAAGGCTTCGCATTGGCGAGTTCAGTGCGCGAATGTTCAAATGGTAGGTACTCAAACCCAACAGTGCCTACCCAACTGTTTTAAGTGCACACCTCAGATATGATGAAATACAACTCTGCCTGCTCAACTGTTTTATTTGCACACCTTACAGATGTTGAAATACAACACTGCCTGCTCAACTGTTTTATTTGCACACCTTACGAATGTTGAAATACAACACTGCCTGCTCAACTGTTTTATTTGCACACCTTACAGATGTTGAAATACAACACTGCCTGCTCAACTGTTTTATTTGAACACCTCACAGATGTTGAAAGACAACTGTGCTGGCCCAAATGTGTTAATCGGACATCTCACGGGTGTTCGAATACAACAGTGCCGGCCCAACTGTTTCAATTGTATACCTCATAAACCGTCCGAATTTTCCAACACACCTTTCCCCTCAACTGTTCAATTCCAACGGGTGGCGGGTGCACATATTCAACATCTGCTGGTGTGGTGTGGACATCACACAGTGGCAAAGTGCATGAGATCAGACCTACAACAGTGGCCAGCCATGTACAGCAGGCGATTCAAATCCTGCTATAGAAGGTCACAGAGGTATTCCGCAGAAGAGCGCAAGTGATGCACGGTTCAAGTCATATTTAAGGCGGAATTTAGTGAAAACTGCGGAGCAGGCGAATGGGCTATTGATTTTATACGGACCTTAAATCTCGACTAAATCTTGCTTAAATTTGAACATAGTCACCTCTGAGTCACTACATAGTTGGCGTAGATTTAAGCACCTAATGAAATGTGTGAATCACACACTCTATGCATGCTGTTTGTTTAAAACACACTTCCAGCTGTTTTATTTACACAGTTGGTGGTAGAATCCTTGAGATTCCTTCTCCCCCCGTTTCCTCAGATTTTTTGCATTCAGAGCTCCGAAGTCATGGGTCACTGGGGCATTCAGGCTGTCCATAACGTCCAAATTGCTGCCTTCAAGGCCCTCAAACCCTGAATTTTTCTTTCTCGGGCTGCGCGCGATAGAACTTGATGTACCATCACCTCAGTTATTGCTTCTTCAACCCCTTTTCAGACAGCGATATATTGTATTTTTGTGCGCAACGGTGGTAAAAAGCCGCTGGACCATAGTCCATCATGAAATTAGATCGTCGTTACATCAGTGGTCCTTGAGACTGAAGGTTCGGGGTTCCAAGACCCCAAATTTCCTTCTTGCTCTGCGCACAATGGCCTCCAGTAAGGATGCTGAATTCCATGTCTAGTTGCTCTTCCCTCAATCGCGTGAATATCCAATGCTTCTCTAAGCGGTGGGAGCAATTCAGTACTCGGCCATGAAAAGGTGAAATTGGGCTGTTGAAACCAAGCCCTCTGTGTTCTCTATTTTGAACCACAGGCTGAATGTAAGGTGCCATGGTCCTTCGGCATTACCAGCCTGCCCTTTGGCCGATGCATGGTGACTGAAGGTGTGTATGCCTTTGATCAGAGGGAGGGTTACGGTCTATAATCTTCCAATAAACATAACTCTCCAACTGTGCAAAACAAGTGTTCTAGGGTGCATAAACTTCACAGTTGGTCCACACTGTCTAAATTCAACGGTTCACTTGCGTCTTTCCTAATCAGGAACTGTTTAAATCTCACACCTCGCTTCCTTAAATTTACCCGGACTATGACCTACATAGCGGGAATTCTGGGTTTTTGAGAACCGCGCGGAAATTCAATCAAACACAAAAAGTAACCCGGACCAAGCTCATGCCGGTTTTGAAAGTCACCACAGTACCGAGTGACCTTAACCTCAATTTCAGGCGAAATATAAGGGCAAGTAAATATATACAACATAGACAACATGCATTCCCGTTTGCTCGCTCACTGCCCTTCGCTGCTCTGCTCGTGTTCAAAAACCGGCCACGCCCACGGCCCAGCCTCGACGTCCTCGAAAGACAGAACACAGAAGATCGCCCGAGCTTCATCTCGAATCATCTTCCCCATCCAAAATTACGGCTCCGTCTGTGTCACTCAGAAGCGCGCGCGCCCAATCTCAATTCATGAAAGTATCAGGTGAAAGTTCGAAGCACACGCCTGCGCACACGCCCAAATTCCAATGCAAGTGAAGGATGAAATAGGAGGAAGAACGCCGTTCGAACTTACGTCCCCCTCCGGCTGCAAGATCAAAGCACAAAGGATGCAACCCATCCATCCAACAGAAAGAGAAAAATCCAGGACACGATGGAGATAGAGAACATCAACTCGCCGGAGTGCAGCGAGTGAAAGAGAACGAAACAAAGAAGAAAGTAGGATGAAAACCGCACCCAACCATCCACCGTAATAACATCGGGGACGACGAACTCAAAGTAGTCCGAGCGGCGCTTCGGTAGTGCGCACATATAAAAGGAACGGAGAAGAAAACGAGGCAAAACAGGGGTGCAGCGAATGCACGGTGCCTCCCGAGTAAAAGCCAACACCAACACGAGAATGAGAACCTATCTACTGACACAAGCGCACGAATGGGGCCAAGACCAATACCGATACCGATCCACGGGCCGCTGTAATCCCCAGGACTCATAAAACGCAGGCGTTTCGATGCCCCGTATCCGATTCAGCATGCCCGAGAATAGCGCCTGGCCTGGCGAAGGGCTTTTTATAGGCACGTCGGATCAGGAACGAAGCGCGCCTGTAAAAGTCAAAGGCACGCGCATCGGGACCGCACGCTTCGAATTAGCAACATCCCAAACTCAGCAACGAAGCGCGAATGAGCAACTGGCGGCCTGCACACTCCCCGCATCCGCATTCCGCCCGCCAGTCGATGCATGCCAGTGGATGGCCGCAAACACGCACGTTCGAGCCTCCGAGATTGAATTAAAAAAAGGGCTCGATGCGCAAGGCGCAAACGGATCGCGCCGTCGATGCGCACCGGGCGGGTGGACGCAGCGGAAAACGGACGCGCAAAGCGATGGCGAAAGCAGAATTTGACAGTGGAATAGAATGTAAAAATTCATCAAAAACAGCATGCACCAACGCTGCTGCAGCCAATACGCGATCTGGCTCAGACAGTACCTCTTCATTGGGCCGGAGAGGTGGTTGTGAGGGTAGTCGATCCAGAAGTGCGCTATGGAAGGGTTGAGCGAGGAGGAGGAGGGGGTGGTGGAGAGGGCGTACTGCGCAAGGGTGTTAGCGAGCGTGAAAGGATTGACGGCTGCACCAAAGATGCATCGCCGTCCGCAAGAACACGTAGAATAAAAAGACGGAAGAAAGCGGACTCACCCCCCAAACCCCACCACCAAAAATACACAACCGCAGATCCCTGTTCCCCAAACCTCGCCACCGTCCCCGCCTTCCTAATTCCCCACAGCCTCGCCAGTATCGGGAACAAGCTATGACTGAGCACAAGCCGCAGGAACGAGAACAGGACAATGCTGTATGCAAGCAGCGCGAGGTCGCCGGGGCCTTTTAGGTAGAGGTGCGTCGTTTCCACGAGCTCGGCGCACACCACCGCTGTCCACAAGCGCGCGGGAGCGAGTGTGGGGTGGGAGAGGAGGAAGGGGGTGAAGGGGTCGGCTGTGGCGAGGGGGTTGGAGAGACGCAGGGAGATACAGGTGCAGGAGCGGGAGGAGAAAGTGCGTCGGGAAAGCGAGGAGCGGGGGGAGGAGGAGCACTTGCAGGGCCGAGGCGGGGTCGACAGCCCAGCGGAGCCATATGCTCACGTCCTCCACCTTGGCCATCGAGGACTTGGGCCCGCGGACGAAGGACGGTTTAGGGCAGGCTGGCGAGAACAGGGCGATGGCGGGTGGAAGGATGCATATGGGTGAACTGGAGTTGCTGTCTGTGTCGTCGTGAGGGGACAGCGCGGCCAGGTGGTGTTACTGGAATCTAGTTTTTGGGGGAGAACGGGCAGTGGATGTCATTGTGAGATGGCAAATGAAGGGAAGGAAAGGAAGAAGTTTTGACAGGCTGTGTATTTCGATCGTACCATTGATCGGACTTGGAGGTGCCGCTTGGGTGCCGCTGTTCCCCGTTCATCTCGGCATTTTGCTGTACACGGCATTTACTACTCCCGCTCATTCCCATACCTGCTGGCCTGTGGTCCGTATGGCGTTGCCAAGCGTGCCGATTTAGCTCCGAGTGCGGCAAGAGCCCGCAATAAATTGTCTAAAATTGTTCTCTTGTGCGTGGATTCGGCTTTATTTGGTTTTTATTCCGGCGTGGGAGCACCTGCGACAACCGCTACATGAGGCCTCGAGGGCAGCCGGCTTCTTTGGCCCCCTCCACGTAACGCCACTACTGTCCGAGCCGAAGCTCCTTAAACCGCTCTCGAAATTCATAGAGGCCACCGGCCACTTTGCGTGAGCAGGATACCTCATCTCATCTTATCCCATTTTCTCTTTTTCTTTCTCGTACACTATACTCAATCAATACTCTCACCCCTCACCCGAGCCACCCAAACTCGTTATAATCTCGTTATAATCCCGACCACCGCACGCCGCCCCCACCCACTCTACTTACACTCGATAATCAAGATTTTTACCTACCTTTATTTTCTCGTCACTATAAACCATACTACAAACCAAACCCAATCTACTATACGCCACGAATACTCTTATCGTACTACTACCATAGCCATACCCGGCCACATGTAGTAACCAGAATTTGACCATCATCATCATCATTGGTTTTTATTCCAACTTGCGCCCTAACTATTAAAATTCAACTACCCTGAGCTCTCCTTCTCGAACATTCAACCTTCTGAGTTCAGAGTGGCCCCTACACAGCGCTGCGAACCCGACCATAAAAAAAAACTGATGTGCTCTACTCTCGGACGTACTTGCCATGCACGTTGCGTTGCAAAAGGTGATTTATATCTAATACAATATACTATACACCATTCTCATGGCGGATGCCCGCACCAGAACCATTTACCGCTGAAATCCGCCTACGCAATCTCGTTTATTGATGACTCGAAGGACCATTAGAAGAGCTTCCTACAGTATGTGTGGATGCGGAACCATCCCCACACCTTCTCGGTGGTGCTTGGTCCATGCCTGCTTACACTCGTTCGACTCGAGTTCGAGCCCTGGTGGTGTTTTCTTTTTGTCACATCATCCTCTTCTGCCCGTGAAAATTTTAGCTCTAACTCTATACTACCTTAGGCATAGTCCGTAAGGTCTACCACTACATGAGCTATCCCTGAACTTGTCACATAAATGCACCACATCCTACCTTCTATTCCAATCCAAGTATCGTGTAAACTAAGGAAGAGACTTTGGGAATGCACGCATGGCCTCGAAAGATGCAACATATATCGGTCTTCCCAATTAGTTGTGCATCGGCTCAGTGGCGGATCGTCCGCACCTATTACGAAAATGCAGGGCACACCCGTTCGGTTGGGGTTCGAGCCGTGCGCTGAGGATATCTCTGCCTTTTTTTGGACTTTCATCGCCCAATCTTGCTGGATCTCCGCATTCATTCCTCTGATAGTTATTTCTTTCACGCCGATTTTTGTTGGATTTGTTAAAAAGCTCTACTAAACGAGGTTTCGAATGCTGGGTTGAACATTCCATCTTGAAGACTGCTATATAATGCAGCCCCATACCACTCTCATACCGGCTCGGTCGCGGACACCGTGTCTGCAGCAGATTGTGCTCAGTAATGGTCCCTTATTGCAGGGAATGCCCGTTCGACCCGGGCCCATGCCATAGCTTGTTCAACTTGATTTTTCTTTTTCTTTTTTTTGCCATCCCAATTGAGAAAAATTCAAAAAGGTGCAAGTAAGATCAGACACCTATTCTGCTCATGTGGAAGGCACACTGTACAAATAAATAATCGTTTTGACCGACCTGATTTATCAAGCACGCTAAATGTCCATCATTTTCCACAGGTAAATCTAGAGGGTACTATATATTCCTGCACCTGTGTGAGAATTTCAGAACATGATCGTTGCGCTTTTCGTCCGCGAAATCAGGATTTATTGTGCCCTACTCATCAACGTATCATATATCAGATATTCCGCTGGTGCAACTTAGTGGTACGTAGTTTACAATACCACTCCTCTTATTATCTCCTCCTTGATACCGGAATTCAGGGTGGTTCACTCATCAAGTGATTCTACAGTTTACATCAGTGCCAGTTTCGAGCCACCACAAGAAATACTCACCATCTGTGGATTGTTGTCCATGATGTTCGGAAACCGTATTGTCCGGTGATACATCCGGATCCTCCTCATGGGCTCCATTGTCTCTGAGTAGCTGAGCTATATTCTCGAGGCGCTGGATCAATGTGTTATCATTATCCCTATTCAGCTGCCACTTTCTGTCTGTCCCATGATACAATGCTGCCTTCAGTGCACTGTCATACTCTCCACCCTGTGCATTAACATCAGCACCCTGCTCAAGGAGCAGCTGGACAATGTTTATGTGCCCATTGAATGATGCTCCCTGTAATGCATTCCCAAAGTATCCACCCTGTGCATCAACATTGGCATCATGCTCAATGAGCAACTGGACAATGTTTATGTGTCCATTGGATGATGCTGTCTGCAATGCATTCTCAAATTCTCCATCCTGTGCATTAACATCAGCACTGTGCTCAATGAGCAACTGGACAATGTTTATGTGCCCATGGAATGATGCTGCTTGCAATGCATTCCTGTAGAATCCACCCTGTGCATTGACATTGGCACTATGCTCAATGAGCAACTGGACAATCTCTATGTGCCCAGTAGCTGAGGCTACTTGCAATGCATTCCCAAAGTATCTGCCTTGTGCATGAACATTGGCACCCTGCTCAATGAGCAACTGGACAATGTCCATGTGCCCTTTGGATGAGGCGACCTGCAATGCATTCCCATACGCCCCACCCTGTGCATTAACATCGGCACTGTGCTCAATAAGCAACTGGACGATGTTTATGTGTCCATTGAACGATGTTGCCTGCAATGCATTCCCAAAGTGTCCACCTTGTGCATGAACATCGGCGCTGTGCTCAATGAGCAACTGGACAATGTTTATGTGTCCATTGAGTGAAGCTGCCTGCAATGCACCCCCATAATTTCCACCCTGCACACTGACATCAGCACTGTGCTCAATGAGCAACTGGACAATGTCAATGTGCCCTCCAGTTGATGCTGCCTGCAATGCATTGCCGAAGTGTCCACCCTTTACATTAACATTGGCACCATGCTCCACTAGCAATTGAACCATTCGAAGGTGGCCATAATACGATGCCACCCTGATTTCTTGGTTGTCCAGATGTGGTGCCTCCTCAAGAAGGAATGTTACAGTTTGCAGTAGGTTTGTTGCTGCAGCAATCCACAATGCAGAGGGTTCTGATGGCCAATCTGGAAAATCCCATGGAGGGGAGCTCCATTTCAACATCATAGCTTCCTTCCAATGTGAGGCCAAACCAAAGAACTCTAGAATCATGTTTCTTAGCCGCTGTTCTGATGGCCCTGCAGCATGAACCAGGCAATATTGGGAATACTCAACAAGAGGGGGTAGATCATCATCGAAATCCCAGAAGATATCCACAGAATGATCATTGGAAAGGAATGTGAGCAGAGTGCGAGTTATCTCTATTTGTGCATCTGGAAATTGTTCTCCCTGAATGCCATCGAAATATTCCTGGGTTGTGTAGTGAACAAGCCGCACCACCGAAAGTTGTTCATCCACAATGACCAAGCCAGCACAGACAGCCAAGATAATCTCAATGTCCAAGAGATTGTCATTATCAAGCTCCTTTGCACCAGGTTCAACAGCAAGTGCCACTTGTAGTTCTGCCACTGCCAGCGGCCTCTTTGCATTCACAACCCAAGTAAGAGCCGAGTGAGCAATGGTCCTTTCTTCCTCGTTTTGGTCCTCAATTCGCTTCATTGCACTATCATAGCTGTCATTTAGGTCTTTTGGTAGAGTTTTCAGAGCTTCTCGAACTCGCTTGATAGTGCTCTTCTTGCTGAGAGATTCAATGTGGAGTTTGGCAAGCAGAAACCTGATCATACATTATTTTAAACACCTTGTTTCTGATCAACGATTGGAACTTACATTCCATCCACAGCATGAGTGATGGTTGAGAGAATTTCATCTCGCAAATCAGTTCGGGTTTGAATATGCTTCGACAGCCATGAAGACTTCTGGATATGCCCTGCCACATATCTGCGAATATCATCCTCACTTGCATGTATCTCTAGAGCCTCGAGATTTGGAAGGGAGCCATCTGGACGAATGTGGGGCCGTGAGGTGAGCATCAGGTTCACTGTAGATCCCATCATCATGAGATACTCTAGTAGGATCTGCCGCTGGTACTCCGGGTATTCATCAACAGCATCAACAATCACGTAAACCTTTGAATACTGCCCAAGCACAGCTTGGAGCACATTGGATACCTCATCCAAAGAAGGAGTGGTGCGCTTCTCGTGATGTCGTTGATATAACCCCTCGGCAGAGCCGATGTCTCTGCCAAGCACCAGTTGTCTCCAGAGTCCAGCTAAGAGCTTAGCTGGGGTTTGCACCTCTGCTTCCTTGTGGTTCAAATATATGCAAGCCACACCAAGATTTTTATTTTCGAATTCGGCAGCGAGATGATCCACAACCATAGATCTAGATAAGAATAATTAGTGGGTGAACAATAAACTGACAAGGTACAGACACAAGGACAGTTTTCCCCGCACCCGCTGTATATCCAGATCAATTACTGGTGGATGTGGATGAAGAATGTAAACCACGCACGAATTCCGCGGCACCAGAGAGTTCTTCCTGACCCATTTTTCCACTCTTGAAAGTGTGGATCCACAAGTAGCCATCCTCCGGTTCCTGGCTGCCGTACATTGGAAATATCTGCTTGGCGAAGGAAAAAATTGATGGGTGACAGCCAGTCGATGATTCGAGTGCGCTCTGCCGCTGAAGAACACTCAACAATCAAATATTGGCTTGTCTCTCAGACTCACATTCCAATTGTTGTTGCTGCCCCGAAATTGCATCACTGATATTAGCCACACCCGAAATCACTATGTTAACCACATTATCCACCGAGTTGATTACAGCTGGTAAAATACCCATCAGAATTGAGTGTGACTTGAAAGAAAATGAATCTATGACTGACCACTGTGATGCTGCTGTCCCATATTCCTGAAAATTTGAATCAGTGCTCGACATTCTGGCTACAAGATGGTGGCAATGACCAGAGATCCAATAAAAGCCATGAATTGAGCAGTGACTTGAACTGCTCAAACTTGCCGAGATATTCACTAGCTTCTTTCTTGTTCCACAAGCTCCATTTCAGCTGTTTCGAGAACTTGGATAACGGCCCATCCCCCGGGCTCAACTTCTGCATGAGATGTTCCATCATAGTTTTGAAATCGGCCAGTGGATTTTTCATTTGCTGAAGCATGCTGCTTGAAGGATTCATAGTCATCCTGTCATGAAGCTCTTGAAGGAGCGGTCGGAGGTCTTTCATCTCCGAGAGCAACTTCTGCTGTTCCTGAGGTGCATTTACAAAGTCCTTGAAGTGTTCGCAGGCTTTCAGCGCGGTGTCGACAAGCTGGAGGATGCTAGCAACGGTGCCGAGGGTAGCCAGAGCTTCTGCCATGACGGAAGAGGACAAGGTGGGGTGTGAGAAATTGCACTGCCTGTCAGGCTGTCAGGCACTGCCTCGGACTACAATTGATCTTCCGGATGCAATGCTGGCACATGCATGCACTTGGATGAGAAATCAAAATAGAGATCCTCATCGGAGCCTGAGATCTCTCATGAAGACTCCACTAATTATTTTTGCGCTCATCATTCTGGACTCCCGAGGAGAAGCTCCGCCCGCTTTTGTCATATTTATCTGTTGATGCTGGCGGTGTAATTATATTGCCGACAAGCGCCCCAGCTGTTCGGTTCGACAGCTGCTTCGCATGAGCGCTTCCCCATTTCTGGATCGATAAGACAGAAAGCGGAGACTTCAAAGAAGTTCACAGTGTATAAAAGGCTAGGGAACCGCAGATATGCATGAGGTGGCCTAAACACCGTCGGTAAGTGGTAGTGTCCTTTACTCCATGGTTTTCCTCTCGGACCAGCTTTGAATTTGTCACGGCCCTTTAACCTGTCTGGCACTTCGGCCACGTATGATTTCCGCCAACCGCTAATTATTTGATTTTCTGTTGCTCGCTCGATGTGCCGTCATTAAAACTTGTCTCCAATCCTTTCTGCATGCCGCCACCGCCCTGTACCCGTCAGTGTTCATCAAATCCAAGTGCGCTGTTCGTGCTCTTTCCTGGTCTCCGTGGCTTATCTTGCTCCATGGACGCACTGCCAACGTTTACTTATGTCTGTCTACACGCCGGCCTCGCTCCTGCGCATCGCCCAAATATTCAGGTGCGTCTCCATCGCCCCTATCTCCATCTTTTCCGGCGCACTCGCGGCGCCTCCATCGCGCACATCTGCATCTATCTGGAATACTTGCGGTAAGCGCGCGCACAAAATCTAACTTCAGCTCGAGCGCGGGCACTTGGACCGCGCCGTGCGCGGGATTCTTTCCGGTGCAATCTGCACAATCCTGCCGCGCCTGTATCAGCTGCGGACAGGCCAGCAGCAGCCTTCTACAGCGCCGCTTCGTCCGCCTATGTACAGCGCACCGCCGCGCAGTGGGGTGACCCTGCTCGCTGGTGTTGATCCGACACGGCGTCCCTATGTGCCCCACTCTGATACTGCGCGTGGGGTCCAGTGCAGCACACGCACATTCCGCCCCGCTGCGCTGGTATTTCCACATGCGGCTCGTGCCTGTTCGCGCATGGATGTCAACGTCCCAAACACTCCATAAACGATTAACAGACTGAGTAAAAGAGAGAAAGAAAAAAGTTTCAGCCTCGTGCTCAAGCGCCCATGGTTATAGCAATCCAATTGAAGCGGATTGAACCCGGATTCAAATACAAAAGTCCTCCGGATGGGAGGCGGCTGCACAGGGATTCAGATCAAATGCAACTCGTATGTAGGAATTATTTTACTACACCTTCTGTTCAACACCCCGTATGTCATGTCTACTACGCCCGAATTATACTGGCTATGAGTCAGACCGCGGGACTGGGGAATTACGCAGTACATTTGCAAGCGCCAAGGCTCGGATACGAGAACTGCTTTTGCGCCACATTGATCATTAATTATTGTCTGTACAGAGCTCAAGATGACGATGATTGTATTGTGCTATGGCACAACGAATCGGATAAAGAAAGACAATGGGCCCATGGAAAATGGGAGCGCACCTAAAAGCAGCATCCATTCGTACCCATCCACACTCGCACACGCATAATTGATGTATTGGCGAGAGCGCGTAAGTAATCTAGCTATCCGGCAGACCGTAAACTTCAATGCAGTGCGCAATATCCACCTACTCGTAAGTTATCCATTGGCTGATATTGGGAGGATGTCGGACCGATTCAAGCCAAATCAAACAAGGAGACTCGGAGTCGACACATGCCCTTGAAGTCCCTCGCGCATGTGGCGATTTGCGTGGGTTGAGTCGAAAAATGAGTGTAGTTTGATATTCGAGACAATTTATCGAAGTCGATACGCAACCCACGTCGATCGGGGTTCGCCATGGCTCTAACTAAGCTCCGAATTCAAGAGGAATTGCGGGGTCTGCGGCCGGAGGTTCGGGGCTGCAGGTGTAGCAGCAAAATGAGAACCTGTCAAAGCCGTTCAGCTCACTGTAGAACGGGTAATCGTTAACCTACTTGAAAAAGCATTAGAACTCAAAGTCCGACACGGTACCTCGCGTGCGCAGAGAACTCAGCCTGAAACGGGTTGAATCCAATATCTTATATAAATGAGAAGGAACCGAGCACTCACCCAAATCCACGATCCATTCCGGAGAGACCGATATCTTCTACCACCAAATTTAATGGCAGTCCTGTGTGGCTTGTTCAACTCCAACGGAGCTCCGGATTGTCAACTCGACTCCAATTAATCGCCCAGCCTCACACGACAAGACTGAACTTCACGTCACCCAAATTAAAAGACTTAACCCGACTTCGGGCCCGCCAACGGTCAATTTCTGTATCAGTTATCACGAATAATTGGGATAAATCTGACGGGGTTTGTAGGAACGGCACGAAAATTGAACTAGACATAGAAAGCAACCCAGGACGAAGTTCATACCGGCAGACAGTTGAAACTCACCACAGTAGTGAGTGACCTTGACCTCAAGTTCAGTCGAATTTGAGTTTCAGTCGAAATATACGGGCAGGCAAAATCTCGTCAAATTTAGATACAACACGTGAGGTACGAGACAACAGGCGTGCGCGCTCTCTCGCTCACTGCCCTTCTCAGCTCTGCTCGTGTTCAAAACCCAGCCACGCCCACGGCCCAGCCTCGACATCCTCGGAGCAGAACACAGAACACAGGATACAGAACAAAGAACGGAGAACACAGAAAATGACTTGTGCTCCGTCCATCTCGAAAGATCATCCCGAATCACGGCTACATCTGTGTCACCCCAGAAGTGTGGGTGCCCGATCCCTAACTTATTCGAGTGAAAGTATCAAGCGCGCGCACCCCAATTCGAGTTCAGGTCAACGTATGAAGCGCGCGCCAAGTTCGCGAACGCACTCATGCCACGCCCCAATTCCAATCCAAGTGAAGAATGAAAAGATAGGAAGAACGCTGTTCGGCGCTCAACAGTTTGTCCTCGATAGAAAATATCGTGATAAAAGAAAGTGGGATATTCAAAGAAAAAAAATGCAGGATAGAACACCAACACGAGTGAAAGTGAAATTGAAGATACGAAGTAAAACAAAAGCAGGATGAAAAACGCACCCAACCATCCACACCGTAATCACATGGTGGAGGACGAACTCCCAGTAGTCCAAGCGTCACTTCGGTAGTGAGCACATAATAAAATGAACGAAGAAAACGAGGCAAAACAGGGACGCAGGGAAGACACGATGCCTCCCGAGTAAACGCCGACACCGACACGCGAATGGGAACCTATCCAGCGACGCAAGCGCACGGACGGGTACCAACACCGATATCGATACCGATCCACGCGCCGCTGCGCACACACATGCCCAGGACCTGTAAAGTGCACGCATTTCGATGGCCTGCATCCGGTTCAGCGTGCCGGAGAATTGCGTCCAGTGAAGCGCTTTTTCTTTGCAGGCACCCGCATTGCAATTGGGTTCGGTCCGGGAACACCCTAGGAACAAAGCGAGCCGAAAAGGCAAAAGGCAGGTGCATCGGGACCGAGACCGTGTGGCGCGAATCGGCAACAGCCCAAGCCCAGGAACGAAGTGAATCCGCGACTGGTGGCCCGCACACTCCTCGCATCCGCATTCCACGCGCTAGCGGGGCGCCAGTCGACGCACGAACGTGCGTGTGCATTGGAGGAGCACGTGGCGCCGTAGAAAAGAACTCGGCGCTGCAGGAAAGAACTATGCACCAACATTGAGCACCATCGATGTACATCCAAACACCCTCCCCTCTCCCAAAAAAAATGAAACGCGGACATGGATGGAAGACGAAATCAGAGGAAGAAACGCACCAACGCCTGTCGAGGCAAAAGTGCGGCGTGCGGAACTTGAGCGCGAAGGAGGTGGGAGTGGTGGAGAGTGTGTACTGTGGGTAAAGGGATGGTGTGAGCACACCGAATATATAGCGGAAATTAATGGAGTAGGAAGGAAAGAAGAAGGAGGAGAAAAGAAGGGAGGAGGACGAGGGAGGCGAGGAAGGGGGAAGAAGGGAAGGAAACAAGAGAGGAAAGGAAGGGAATGAGAGGAAAGGAGGAGGCGATGGACGGCCCGCTGCGCGCGCTGCACACCACATGCCGCACGCCCACGAATTGCAAGCCAGAACAACGGAAAAGGACTCACCGCCGCCCAAACCCCCACCACCAAAAAGTACACCAAATCTCGCCACCTTCCCCGCCTTCCGTATCCCCCACCTCCGTGCCAGCATTGGGAATAGTGTATGACTGAGCACGAGCCGAAGGAACGAGAAAAAGACAACGCTGTATGGGAGCAACACGAGGTTCCCCGGGCCCTTGAGGTACAGTTGCGTCGTCGGCACGAGCTCGGGGTGCACGACCGCTGCCGACAGGCATGTGGGGGCGGGCGTGGGTTGGGGAGGAGGACGAACGGGGTGAAGGGGTTGACCGTGACGAGAGGTTGGAGAGAGGGAGGTACGGTAAGAGGAGTGGGAGCAGGAAGTGCGTCGGGAATGCGAGGAGCAGAGGGAGGACGAACAGGCGCAGGGCCGAAGCGGGGTCGACGGCCCAGCGGAGCCACACGCTCACATCCTCGACTTTGGGCATCGAGGACTTGGACCCGCGGACAAAGGAGGGATTAGGGCAGGTAGGCGAGGAGAGGGCGAAGGCAGGCGGGAGGATGGGGGAGCTGGAGTTGCTGTCTGTGTCGTTGTGAGGACAGCGCAGCCAGGTGGTGTGAGGGGTCACTGCAATTAGGTAAGCTTTGTATAGGAAAAGAGGAGAAGATTTACTCGAATCTTGTTTTAGTCTGAGAGCGGGCTGTGCATATCATTTTGAGGATGGTAAAGAGCGGAAGGAAGGAAAGAAGGTGATTTTGACAGGCTGTGTACTTCGATCGCACCATTGATCGGGCTTGGAGGTGCCGCTTGGGCGCCGCTGTTCCCCGTTCATCTCGGCATTTTGCTGTGCACAGCATTTACTACTCCCCGCTCATTCCCATACCTGCCGGCCTGTGGTCCGTACGGCGTTGCCTAGCGTGCCGATTTAGTTCCGAGTGCGGCAAGAGCGGCAATAAATTGTCTAAAATTGTTCTCTTGTGCGTGGATTCGGTTTTATTTGGTTTTTATTCCAACTTGTGCCCTAACTATTTAAAATTCAACTACCCTGAGCTCTCCTTGTCACACATTCAACCTTGTGAGTCCAGAGTGGCCCCTACACAGCGCTGCGAACCCGACCATAAAAAAACTGCTGTGCCCAGAAGATGCCACTCTCGGACGTACTTGCCATGCACGTTGCGTTGCGAAAGATGATTTATATCTGATAGGATATACTATACACCATTCTCATGGCGGGTGGTCGTACTAGAACCATTTACTGCTGAAATCCGCCTATGCAATCCCGTTTAGTGATTATTCGAAGAACCCTTAGAACACCTTCCTACAGTATGTGTGGATGCGGAACCCTCGGTGGTGCATGGTCCACGCCTGCTTACGCCCCTTCGACTCGTGTTTGAGTCCTGGTGGTGTTGGCATTTTGTTGCTTTCTTTTTGTCACATCACCCTCTTCTGCCTGTGAAAATTTCAGCTCTAACTCTACACTACCTTAGGCATAGTCCACATGGTCTACCACTACATCAGCTATCCTTCAACTTGTCACATAAATGCCCCACATCCTACCTTCCATTCAATTCCAAGTATCGTGTAAACTAAGAAAGGGAATTTGGGAATGTGTGCATGGCCTCGGAAGATGCAACAGATACAGTCTTCCCAATTAGTTGTGCATCGGCTCGGTGGCGGATGGTCCGCACCTGTTACGAAAATGCAGGACACACCCGTTCGATCGGAGTTCGAGCCGTGCGCTGAGGATATCTATGCTTTTCTTTGGACTTTCATCATCCAATATCTTGCTGGATCTCCGATAGATATTTCTTTTACGCCGATTTTTTGTTGGATTTGTTAAAAAGCTCACTAAACAAGGTTTCGCATGATGGGTTGAAAATTCCGTCTTGAAGAGCTATATAATGCAGCCCCATACCGCTCTCATACCGGCTCGGTTGGGGATAGTCCGGGGCTGCAGTAAATTGTGCTCAGTTGTGGTCCCTTATTGCAGGGGACACCCGTTCGACTCGGGCCCGAGCCATAGTTGGTTTAACTTGATTTTTCTTTTTTTTGCCATCCTATTTGAGAAATTTTCAAAAAGGTGCAAGTAAAATCAGACACCTATTCTGCTCATGCACAAGGCACACTGTACGAATAAATAACTGTTTTGACCAACCTGGATTATCGAGCATGCTGAATGTCCATCATTTTCCACCGGTAAATCTAGAGGATACTATATATTTGTGCCCCAATGCCTTACACCGGCTCGGTGTGGATGGTCTGCATCTCTCACCTGTAAACTTTGTGTGAGAATTCCGGAACATACTTTTGTCCGCGAAATCAGGATTTATTGTGCCCTACCCATCAACTTATCATATATCAGATATTCCGCTTGTGCAACTTAGTGGTACATATTTTACAATACCACTTCTCTCATTATCTACTCCTCCGCACCGGAATTCATGGTGGTTCACTCATCAAGTGATTCTACCGTTTACATCAGTGCCAGTTTCGTGCCACCACAAGAAATACTCACCATCCGCAGATTGTTGTCCATGATGTTCGGAAACTGCATTGCCACACAGTGCATCTGGATCCTCCTCATGGGCTCCATTGGTTCTGAGTATCTGAGCTATGTTCTCGAGGCGCTGGATCAATGTGTTATCATCATCCATATGCAGCTGCCACTTTCTGTCTGTCCCGTGATACAATGCTGCCTTCAGTGCAGTGCCATATTTTCCACCCTCCACATTAACATCAGCACCCTGCTCAAGGAGCAACTGAACAATGTCTATGTGCCCACTGAACGATGCTGCCTGTAGTGCACTCCCATACTCTCCTCCCTGTGCATTAACATCAGCACTGTGCTCAATGAGCAACTGCACAATGTTCATGTGTCCCTGGACTGATGCTGCCTGCAATGCATTTCCAAAGTGTCCGCCCTGTGCATTAACATCAGCACTGTGCTCAATGAGCAACTGGACAGTGTTCATGTGCCCCCCAGATGACGCTGCCTGCAATGCATTCATATAACGTCCACCCTGTGCATTAACATTGGCACCATGCTCAATGAGCAACTGGACAATGTTTATGTGCCCATTGGATGACGCTGCCTGCAGTGCATTCCCATAATTTCCACCCTGTGCACTAACACTGGCACCATGCTCAATGAGCAACTGGATGATGTCCATGTGCCCATTGCATGATGCTGCCTGCAATGCATTCCCAAAGTCTCTACCCTGTGCATTATCATTGGCACTGTGCTCAATGAGCAACTGGACAATGTCTATGTGCCCTCCAGATGAGGCTGCCTGCAATGCATTCATATAACGTCCACCCTGTGCATTAACATTGGCACCATGCTCAATGAGCAACTGGACAATGTCTACGTGCCCTCCAGATGAGGCTGCCTGCAATGCATTCATATAATGTCCACCCTGTGCATTAACATTGGCACCATGCTCAATGAGCAACTGGACAGTGTTTATGTGCCCCCCAGACGACGCTGCCTGCAATGCATTCATATAATGTCCACCCTGTGCATTAACATTGGCACCATGCTCAATGAGCAACTGGACAGTGTTTATGTGCCCCCCAGATGACGCTGCCTGCAATGCATTCATATAACGTCCACCCTGTGCATTAACATTGGCACCATGCTCAATGAGCAACTGGACAATGTTTATGTGCCCACTGAACGATGCTGCCTGTAGTGCACTCCCATACTCTCCTCCCTGTGCATTAACATCAGCACTGTGCTCAATGAGCAACTGGACAATGTCTATGTGCCTGTTGCATGAGGCTGCTTGCAATGCATTCCCAAAGACTCCACCCTGTGCATTAACATCGGCACTGTGCTCAATGAGCAACTGGACAATGTCTATGTGCCCCTTGAATGATGCTACCTGCAATGCATTCCTGTAGAATCCACCCTGTGCATTAACATCAGCACTGTGCTCAATGAGCCACTGGACAACATCTATGTGCCCCCACTAGAGGCTGCCTGCAATGCATTCCCATAGAATCCACCCTGTGCATTAACATCAGCACCATGCTCAATGAGCAACTGGACAATGTCTATGTGCCCATAGTACGAGGCTGCCTGTAATGCATTCCCGTACTCCCCACCTTGTGCATGAACATCAGCACTGTGCTCAATGAGCAACTGGACAATGTTTATGTGCCCCCCAGACGAGGCTGCCTGCAATGCATTCCCAAAATGTCCACCCTGCAAATTAACATTGGCACCATGGTCCATTAACAATTGAACCATTTGGAGGTGACCATAATATGATGCCACACTGATTTCTTGGTAGTCTAAATGTGGTGCCTCCTCGAGCAGGAATGTTGCAGTTTCCAGTAAGTTTGCTGCTGCAGCAATCCAAAATGGGGAGGGTTGTGATGGCCAATCTGGAAATTTCCATGGAGGGGACCACCATTTCCAGTGCATGGCCTTTTTCCACTGGGAGACCTGCTTAAAAAATTCGAGTATCATTCTTTTTAATGCAATCTCTGGTGGACCCCTGGAATGCCTCAGGCAATATTGAGAATATTCGACAAGTGGAGGTAAATCATCCCTGTAAGCCCAGGACCTTTCCGCAGAATGATCAATGGAAAGGACTGTGAGCAGAGTGCGAGTTATCTCTGTTTGTGCCTCTGGAAATTGTTGTTCCTGAACGCTGTCGAAGTATTCTTGGGTTGTGTAGTGAACAAGTCGCACCACCGAAAGCTGTTCATCCACAATGACCAAACCAGCACAGACAGCCAGAATAATCTCAATGTCCAAGAGATTGTCATCATCAAGCTCCTGTGCACCAGGTTCAACTGAGAGTGCCAATTGTAGTTCTGCCACTGTCAGTGGCCTCTTTGCATTCACAACCCAAGTAAGAGCTGTGTGAGCAATGGTCCTTTCTTCCTCATTCTGGTCCTCAATTCGCTTCATTGCACTATCATAGCTGTCATTCAGGTCTTTTGGTAGAGTTTTCAGAGCTTCTCGAACTCGCTTGATAGTGCTCTTCTTGCTGAGGGATTCAATGTGGAGTTTGGCAAGAAGAAACCTGCTCATAAATTATTCTAACATCGTTCTGATCAATTGATGGAACTTACATTCCATCCACAGTGTGGGCAATGGTTGAGAGAATTTCCTCTCCCAAATCGACTCGGTTTTGAACATGCTTTGACAGCCATGATGATTTCTGGATTTGCCCTTCCACATATCTGCGAATATCATCCTCATTTGCACGGATCTCTAGAGCCTCAAGATTTGGAAGGGAGCCATCTGGACGAATGTGGGGCCGTGAGGTGATCATCAGGTTCACTGTAGACCTCATCATCACTAGATACCCCAATAGGATCTGCCGCTGGGCCTCCGGGTATTCATCAACAGCATCAACAATAATGTAGACCTTGGAATACTCCCCAATCAGAGCCAGGAGCACATCAAAAACCTCATCCAAGGAAGGTGAGGTGCGCTTCTCATGGTGCTTGAGATACAATTTCTTTGCCTGGGAGCTGAGATCTCTGTCAAAGACTAGTTGCCTCCAGAGACCAGACAAGAGCTTAGCAGGAGTTTGTTCCTCAGCTTCCTTGTGGTTCAGATACATACAAGCCACACCAATATTTTGGTTTTCGAATTCAACAGCGAGATGGTCAGTAACCATGGATCTGGGCCGAGAAGAATTAGTGCGCATCAAATGATTTAAAATAAAAGTGCGCACGCAAGGATGGTTTTCCCCGCACCCGCTGCCATAACATCGAAATTGGTTAGTTGAACACAGACCAGGAATTGGCCACGCACGCATTCCACGGCACCAGAGTGTTTTTCCAGACCCAGATTTCCATTCCTGAAAGCTTGGATCATCTAGTAGCCACCCTCCGGTCCCTGCCTGCCGCGCACGAGAAATATCTGTTTGGCGAAGGAAAAAATTGATTGGTGACAGCCAGTCGATGATTTGGGTGCGCTCTGTCACTGAAGAAGACTCAACAATCAAACATTTACTGGCCACTCGGACTCACAATCCAATTGTCGTTGATGCCCAGAAATTGCGTCACTGATATTAGTGACACCCAAATTCACATTATCCACCGAGTTGAGTACGGCTGATTAGAGTTGAGTGACTTGAAAGAAAAAGAATTTATGATTGACCTCTGTGATGCTGCTGTCCCATATCACTGAAATTTTGCCAGTTGATGATTTGGGTGTGCTGCTGCTCGGAAATCACATCGCCAATATTAACAACACCTGATGCCACATTGTCCAGCGAGCTCAGCACAACTGTTGTCACAGAGTTTAATTTCAATCCCGCAGGAAAAAAATTCACGACTGACCGTTGTGATGCTGCTGTCCCATATCACTGAAGTTTCGGGATCAGCACTGGCCATTGCAATACAAAGCCAAGACAAAATCACCGGAGATCCAAGAGCAGCCACGAATTGAGCAAAGATTTGAACTGCTCAAACTTGCCGAGATATTCGCTGGCTTCTTTCTTGTTCCACAAGCTCCATTTCAGCTGTTTCGAGAACTTTGACAATGGCCCATGCCCTGGGCTCAACTTCTGTGTGAGCTGCTCCATCATCGTTTTGAAATCAGCTAGCGGACTCTTCATTTGCTGAAGCATGCTGCTTGATGGGTTGGTGGTTATCCGGTTAAGTAGCTCCTGAAGGAGTGGTCGGAGGTCTTTCAGCTCCGAAAGGAGTCTCTGTTGTTCCTGAGGTGCTTTTACAAAGTCTTGGAAGTGATCGCGGGCCTTCAGCGCATAGTCGACGAGCTGGAGGATGTTAGCAACGATGCCAAGTGTGGCCAGTGCTTCTGCCATGAAGGAAGAGGACAAAGTGGTGTGTGAGAAATTGCACTGCCTGTCTGGCTGTCAAGCACTGCCTCAAACTATAATTGATCTTCCGGATGCAATGCTGGCACATGCACTTGGATGCGCGAGAAAACAAAAATAGAGATCCTCATAGGAGCCTGAGATCTCTCCTGAAGACACTCCACCAATTAATTTTGCCCTTATAGTTCCCATTCTGGACCCCCGAGGAGAATCTGCGCCCGCTTTTGCCATATTTATCTGTTGACGCTGGCAGCGTAATTATAGCGCCGACAGGCGCCCCAGCCGTTCGGTTTGACAGCTGACACTTCGACGCATGGGCACTTCCACAGTTCTGGATTGAGAAGAGAAAGCAGAGACTTCAAAGGAGTTCCACAGTATATAAAAGGCTAGGGAACCGCACATATGCATGAGGTGGCCTAAACACGTCTGTAAGTGGTACCATCCTTTACTGTCTCGATATGTAGGAGAGCAACCAACCAAGGACCGTGACATACCCGTTGCCTCTTTTTCAAGCAACGGAGGCCACCGTGAGCGTGACCGTTGCCTCAGAAGGCAACGAGATAAATATTTTTCCCTCAGAGACATACCAAATACGGGATTTCTAGTACTTATCCAGTGCTTCCCAGAGGAGAAATACTGGTTTCGTGACTTTCCCGACCTATTCCCAAGGCCAGGAATTTTTTTCGGATTTCTTTCGTCAATGTCACGATTTTTTCGAAGCAACCGAGCTCACTGTGACCGTGACAAAGGCAACGCAACGGACGGACCGTTACCGTGACCGTTGCTCCCCTACACATAGATACAGTACTTAGTCCAGAAGTTTGAATTTCTCACGGCCCTTCAACCAGTCTGGTACTTCGACCACGTATGCTTTCCGAGGTAAGGGCACACACAGTTCAGCTCCAGGCTCAGCCTCTAGCTCAGAGTGGACCCGGGGATACTGCGCAGCGCGCGGGATTTTTTCGTGTGCAATTTGCACTATTGATTCCGCCGGCGCGTGAATCTCCGGCGGTCTGGCAAGCAGTAACCCAGTGGAGCTTCGTCCGCTCTTGTGCAGCATAGCGCGGCACTACTTCTTGCTGCATGCGCAGATTCGACACGGTTCCCCTGTGCGCTGCTTCTGATACTGGTGCGTAGTCTGCTACGGTATTCGCAGTCCATCCCATTCATGTGTGCAGGATGCAGTGTTGGCCCTAAGGGTTAAGGCCTTAATTTGATTAAGGCTTATTAAGGCCTTAAGATAAGCCTTAACCGCCAGGCCTCCAGACCTTAAGGCTTAAGACTGCGGGCCGCCCCGGCCCGCACCGTCGGGCACTGATCGCCCGGCGCCGCTTTGATCACATCTTTTTGCGCTCACAGCGCTCACGACGCCCCCCATGGTCAACGCACTGCAATCGTACTTCCACAAAGGCACGGAAAAACAGAACTCTAGCCACTGGATCAACTATTGCAAGGGTTGTGTCAAGCACGAAAAGAAATTATTGCAAGATGCGGGTACCTTCGATGCGGTAGATTGGCAGGAAGGCGGCCAGTCTTTCCGCGAAGGTGAGCTCAGTTTCCTCCATTTGTATTCCATCCCCTTATATGTGGACAGCATGTCAACGTACAGTGTCTGTCCGCGGCGATAAAATCGCCTGGATCACTCACATTTTGGGAGGAAGGAATGCCAAGGCGTGCATACATGTCACGGATGCCGCCCGGCAAGAGGCTACTAGCCAACGGGATGCAGGCTTCGCAGAGAAACAGAAGACCAAAGTAGCCGCTGCCGAGACTAGTAGAAATACGGCAACAGTCTTTGGTACGAGCACAACATCCGAGTCTGCAGGAAAGCACGGCAGATCAGTGTCGGCCGCGGACGACCCCGAGCCGAAACGTCTCAAGCAAGGATTCTTCCAGGTCTTTAGCGGCAAGGACCAGCCTTTCACCACGGCTGAGGCTGCCGAGTTTCAGGCCCAGGCTTTGCGAGCGACTGTCTCCGCGCGATTGCCGTTTCGGGTGTGGGAGAGCAGAGAAGTCCAGAAACTCATTGGGCTTCTACGGAGCGCGGGGCCGGAAATTCTGCCGTCTCGCAAGGTTGTCGCTGGCAGATTACTTGACAATGCTGCAGAAATAGTTGAAGTCCAGGTCAAGCGAGCGCTGCAAGGGAAAGAAGCGGGGCTGGTGTACGTCAATTAACTTCTGTTGCAGGCTGTACTAATTTAATTTAGTTCTGACGGATGGAAGGCACGGAAAAAGATTGATGTTAATGCACTTTGTGCCAACGTCGACTACAAGGTGCGCTGCTATTTTATTCTAGCCATGGATTCAGATTCTCAACTGTAGTATGTAGGTGTACACGTTAGAACTAGTCGACATGACAGCGCTAAGTAAAGATGGACCCGCACTTTGTAAACAATTCGCGGATATGATCGACCGTGTCGAAGCAAAATATAAATGCTACATCATATTCTTCACGACAGACGCCGACGGTGGGAGTAAAAAGGGGCGGACACTTTTGGGGAAGGAACGACCGTGGTTATTCGTCCCCTCTTGTTGGGCACATCAGGTCCGTTTCACTCGGAGTATTATATCAATATTCTCAAATCCTCCAACAGTTCCAGCTGATCCTCGGGGACTACTTCAAGGTCTATCCGTACGCGGCAGAGATCGCCGAGACGGCGACAGGTCTGATTGCATGGATAAACAACCACGGAAAGGTTCGTAAAATCTTCGACGCTGTTCAGGCGGAGCTGAGCAAAGATCGGCTTGGACATGCGCTCGTATTGGCTTACCTTGTCGCAAACCTCACGCGGTGGACCACCCATTGCATCGCCTTTCTCAGGCTGCTTGTTCTGCGTGAATATCTGCAGTTTGCGGTCATGCAGAGTCGCGGTGCTATTATCGCGGCACAAGTTGGCGCAGCCAAATCCACCGAAGCAGAGAGACTAAAGGAGGAAGCTATTCACTGTTGCGACCTTATCTCGAATCCTGCCTTCTGGAGTGGTCTCACCTCCGTCGTCGAGGACATTGAACCTATCTGTTATGGAACAAATATCAACCAGAAGGATAATACTCGGGCGGATCAAGTTCTTTTGACGTTGGCTGGGCTATATCTGCACTACACCGAACATCCTGAGCCCGAGATATCTGTTGGATTGGTCTCTCGCCTCGAGAAGCGATGGAAAGACTGCGACCAGCCTCTTTTCCTCGTCGCATTGATCCTGAACCCGTTCGAGGGTCTTTCCTGCTTTGGTCCTGCCGCAAAATTTGATCATTTCAAGGCGACGTCCCTCGTAACTGATGTACGCAACACATTATTACTCTTGACGTCGGGAATTTGATTTTTACCAGCTCTATCGACGTGTAATGAACTATCCAGGCAACAACGAGTCGCCTCAGCAGCGAGTAGCTAATGAGCGGAGTGTTTCTCAGCTAATGTTTGAGTACCTCTCTTGCACCGGCAGCTTTCAGGGTTGGGCTGATGCGCGCGATGAGTTTGAGGAAACAAATGTTGGCTTTTCATTTCTTTCCGTATTGTTGACATTATTGATAATTCCCTCCGTAAAGGGCAAGGATCCGATCAGGGTGTGGACTGCACTTGCCCAGAGCACAGGAGAACTTTCCAGATTTGCGGTCATGATACTCAAGGTTGTCGTAAATCAAGCCGGCTGTGAACGTGTATTTTCGGATGTTGGCAACATAGAATCGCCACGCCGCAGTCGAACCGCATTGGCAAAGCTCGAGAAAATTACCAAGGCATGTTCAATTGCTTGTATCTGCTATATAACTCACAACTGGCTATAGATTAATGCCGGAATCAAGGCAGAACATCTTGCAGAGGGTTTTGCGCCTGCACACCGTGGACGTAAGAACCACGAGTCCGTAGAAAAGTTGTTAGCTGTCCCTCGCTACCGGGATCTGCTTGACGACCAGGAGGACGAGGACGAGACCGAGCGTGGAAGGGCTCTTGTCTCGTCATCAGCTGGCTGGAGGACAGAGATGGCTAAGTGGATTTCAGATGTCCGAGCGGCCGAAGCTGCGGAGCAGGCAGATGATTCTGACAGTGACGATGACACCCCGATTGCTGGCAGCTCAACAGCCTCCACCTCTCGTCTTCCCCGCCCCAAGTCCCGGAAATGGGTAAAGACCACATTGGCCGTGCTCTTTGGTGGCGCGTCGAAACCCGTTAGGAAATTTACCGACGATGACATTGATCAGGAGGCGGCGTTGATGGAGGCATTGGCAGAGGCCGAGGAGGATGCCAGGCCGGATGACGGGGCAGTGGAGTGCTCGGATGACGAGTATATGCCGTAGAATTGACTATTCTTCCACCGTACATCGTATACAATGCTTTATACGCTCGCAATCAAGCGTAGGAAACTATTTCCTAAAATGGAAATAAGGCCTTAAGTCTGCCCTTAAGATTAAGCCTTAACCCTTAATAAGCCTTAAGGGACCCTGGGCCGGGTTCTTAAGCCTTAATTGCCAACACTGGCAGGATGTGCAGATTCGCGCTGTGAACTGACTCGAATCTCACCTTCCTGCCTTTGCGCATGGATGTCTGTGTCTTAAGTACTGCATAGAATCAATAAAAGTGCGTAGGCATCGCGCTGCAGGGTCCATAGCAGGATCCCAATATATGGTATGCTAGGATACTCGAGTTGAACCGGGAATTGAACCCATGGAGAACTCCAAATTGAATAATCATAGATGGAAGCAGCTGTGCGGAGCTTCAGATCTATTTCAAGTCGCATGTTGGAATTAAAACAACTACACCTTCCATTGAATCATAGTCAGCCCGGGACTTGAGAGTTATGAGTAAAATCTGCAAGCGCCCAGCCTCGGATATATACAAGACCGGCTTTTGTGGTTCATTAACCATTGTCTGTACATAATCTCAAGATGGCGAGGATCGCATCGGTGCCATTCAACAACGAGAATGAAGAAATTCACTGGGCGCACGCGCGCCTAACAGCGGCATCCGTACTGTACAGTACCTTTCAGGCTCCAGATTTGCAGACAATATTCGCATTATTTAATTGAGAGCGCGCAAGTAACTTGTCTGGCGGACCGAAACCTTCAATGCCTTGTGGATGATGTGCCTGCTTTGCCCCCCAGTGCAAAAGTCGGTTCAAATTGATCCATATGAGAGTGCGAGATCCGCTCAAAGTGGTGAGTAATTCAAGTCTGCTCAAAAAAGACGAGCGAAGAAACAAGTCTGAAGTCACTGACCGCATGCGGTGAGTGCGTGGGTTGAGGCATTAGTATCGTTTTCTGCTCGAGACTAATAATCACCGTTAATCAACGCCAGTCGCAGCTCACCTCGATCGTGGATTACCGCCAACCACACCCCGAATCCAAGTGGAATTGCGAGGTCCACGGCGCGATATGGAACCGAAGTCGTCTGGAGCCAGCAGCTGTAGCGACGAACATCAAGCACATGCGTGGTGGTTAGTCGAGGGCATTGGCACCGGAACATCAAGCTTCTCCGACCCGTATTGCTGGGTGGACACCAACATGGTGTAGAGAATCCAAGCCGGAAGATCTGGTGAGAAACAGACGGTCAGCCAGTGAGAAATATATGTTATAACGAAAAGGAATCAAACACTCACATTCAAACGCACTGAGCCGACAGCGAGATCTTCTCCCACCAAATTTAAAGGTGATCCTTTGTTGCGTGTTGGACTCTACGGAGCTCTTGATCGTGCACTTGACAGACAGTCCAATGAATCGCCCAGCCTTGCACACAGCAAGAACGAACTTCACCCAACGTCAAATTAAAAAGACTTAACCCGACTTCAGGTCCCACCAGTGGTCAAGTTCTGGATAGCCTATTGCAGAGAAATGCGACGAGGTTTGTGGGAAAATTCAACCAGATATGAAGAGTAACTCAGGACAAGGCTGTTGGAGCTCACCACAGCAAGTAGTGATCATGAGTGACTTCAACCTCAATTTCAGTCGAAATATAATTATGGGCAAGCAAAAATCTCGTCAAATTGATATACAACATGAGGCACGGGACAACACGCGTCGCTCACTGGCCTGCTCTGCTCGTGTACAAAACCCGCCCACGCGCTAGGTAACGATTCGGATCAAGCCGCCTTCTCAACACACGTGACATTCACGTGCTTCGCAGGGAATTCTGAGAAGGGGCTTGTGCCAAGATGACGAAAAAGGGCAATGTGTTCTGAACGCTCTCCCGCTTCAGAAAGTGCCCCGATTCCTTAGGTCTAAGCTGATAATCTGTACATATGAGGTACGAAAATAATATGGCCTATTCAGAATATGGAAAGCATCTCATATTGACCCAGAATACCGACCGAAACATGGCCTTCACAATTATGATGAAGGGAAATTTCCTCTGTCTAACCATATTCTGGCTCTAAATAAAAATTCTGAGTAGGCAGTTAAATTTGATTTTCATGTTAGATGCTGGAACCACTTTTTTGCATAGGCACCGGTGGTACAACACGGTCTGTAGGTCAAAAGGTAGAATCAGATGCTGTGCTTAGTCAGCAAAAAGCTGAGATTATGTTAGAGTTTTCTACATTTCGAAGCTTTGAGCATTCACTATGACCAAATAAAATCTCAGGCATGCCTTTCCCTTGACTGGATGATTTAGTTTCCCCCATATGAGGAGGTTAGCCTTTGCTGAAGTTTGCGTCACAACTGTCACACGACGTGACTCCCCGTCCTAAAAGAACAAAATTAATTTCCTGCATGAGCAAAGTAGTTCTGCGCATAAAAATTGCTGGAAGGCCTTCTGTGAATTGTGTTTCAGATCCATCGAGCCCATAAAATTAGTATAATTCTCAGATAACGAGAGTGGTCGGGTATAAATTTGGAAATGCCTCATGGCGTCGAAAGATCGAGTGGGGTGCAAGAACCCCAAACTATATTTCAAGACGGAGGAGATAGATATCAGTAGAAGCATCCAATGAACATATTATCAACTGAAATCATGGTAATCGGAGCTGAAATGACTGAGATGAAGTGTTTTGAACACATAGTCCTTTTTTGGCAGTTTGTACCAAGCCTCTCTCCGAGAATCACCGGCTTGCCGGTGCGGAGACAGGCTTGCTCCGAACCTACCCACGCGCACGGCCCAGCCTCGAGGTCCGCTCCCTTCCTCGGAACACAGAACACAGAACACAAGAACACAGAACACGGAGAAGATCCGAGTTTCGCCTCAAATCATCCTCTCCATCCCCTCCATCCAGAATCACGGCTACATCTGTGTCACCCAGAAGCGCGCGCGCCCAATCCCAATTCGCATGAAAGCATCATGTGAAAGTTCCAAGTGCGCGCCCACCTCGAGAAAGCGGAGATACATACCAACCCAAATTCCAATCCCAGTGAAGAATAGGAACATAGGAAGAACGCCGTTAGAACGTCCCCGTCCCGCCGCAAGTTCAAAGCGCAGAGGATGCAATACAATCCATCCATCCAAAAAAGAAATCCAGGATGTGCATTCATATAGAGAACACCAACGCGCCGAAGTAAACACGAACGCAGCGAGTGAAAGTGAAAAGCGAAGATACGAAGCAAAACGAGAGAGTAGGATGAAAACGCACACCCAACTATCCACACCGTGCTCACATGATGCTAGACGAACTCGAAGAAGTCCGAGCGGCGTTTCGGTAGCGGGCACATAATAAGAGGAACGGAGAAGAAAACGAAGCAAAAAAGGAACGCAGAAGGCCGAGTAAAAGCCATCACCGACATGGGAATGGGAATAAGAATGGGAACCTTTCTACCGACGAGCGCAAGAACGGGTACCAATACCAATACCAATCGCCGAGTCGCGGCCCGCTGCGCATATACATACCCAGGACCCGTAAAGCGCACGCATTTCGACGCCCCGCATCCGATTCAGCGTGCCCGAGAATCCCAGCGAAGCACTTTTTTGTAGGCAGCCGCATTTGGTTCGGGTCCGGGACCACACTGGAACGGAGTGCGCCAACGTACACGCATGGGACCGCGCGGCGCGAGTCGGCAACACCCCAAGCCGCCTAGGAACAAGCACGATTTGGCAGGTGAGCTACTGGGGGCCCGCACACGCCGCGCATCCGCATTCCACGCGCGAGCGAGCCGCCAGTCGACGCACGGACGCGCGTGTGGACAAGAAAAGAAACTCGGGCTGCAGGAAAGAACGCGGCGCCATATCATAAAAAGAACACGGCGCTGCAGGAAAGAACTGCGTGGCATTGCAACATCGATGCGTAATTCAAACACCCTCCTCCTGCTCTCCCAAGAAAAAAGGAAGCCGCGGACATAGATGGGAGACGAAAATCGGAAGACTCCACTCACCAACTCCCGTCGAGCCAGAAGTGCGGCGTGCGGGGCTTGAGCGCGGAGGAGGCGTGGTGGAGAGTGTGTACTGCGAATGAACGGAGTGAGTATTTTTCGGAAACTTCTTTTTGAAGTAAAGCAGGAATAAGAAGGGAACGAGGGAAGGAAAGGAAGGAGTAAAGGGACGACGAGGGGAGGACGGAGGACGGAAGGAAGGAAAGAACGGAGAAAGGAGGGCGGATGGAGGCAGTTAAGGAAGGGGGAGAGTGAAGGCAAAGGGAGGGAATGCGATTAAAGGAAGAGGGGATGGACGGCCTGCGGCGCAAGACAAGATGGCGCCGCACGCAAGCAAAGATCTCAAAACAGAACACTCACCACCACTGCATACCCTTGCTCCCCAAACCGCCCTGCCTTCCCTGCCTTCCGTATCCCCCACTTCCGCGCCAGCATCGGGAACAATGTGTGGCTCAGCACGAGCTGTAGGAGCGAGAACAAGAAGACGCTATAGACGAGTAGCGCGAGGTCGCCCAGGCCTTTCAGGTAGAGTTGCGTCGTTGGGACGAGGCGCATCACCGCTGCGGAGAGGCGCTCCGGAGCGGGGGTGGGTGCCAGAGGAGGAATAACGGGGTGAAGGGGTTGGCTGTGGCGAGGGGTTGGAGATACGGAGGGAGATACAAGCGCAGGAGCAGGAGAAGAAAGTGTGTCGGGTAAGCGAGGAGCAGGGGTAGGAGGAGCACGCAGCGCTGAAGACGAAGGAGGGTTTAGGGCAGGCAGGCGAGGACAGGGCGATGGCGGGGTGAATTGGAGTTGCTGTCTGTGTCGGGACAGCGTGGCCAGGTGGTGCGAGAGGTCACTGTATTAGGTATAGAGAAAAGAGGAGACTTACTCGGATTTGGTTTTGGGGAGAACGGGCTGTGGATATCATTTTGAGGATGGTAAATGAACGGAAGGAAAGAAGTAGAATTGACAGGCTGTGCACTTTGATCGTACCATTGATCGGGCGCGGAGGCCGCTCTTTTCCCGCTCATCTCGGCTGTGCCGGCGTTTACTTGCTGGCATACTGCTCGCATTGCCTCAAAATGGACTTCAACGCGGCCCATCTCCGCACACCATAAAACTCACTGTAATCCTGCGTAATTCCGCTTATTTTACCGCCTGCTCGGACCGTCACGGTCGGTTGTGCGGAGATGTTTCCGAGCCCGCAGAAAACCGTAAAAAATAGTATGTTCAATAGTTAATCGCGCTTATTTAATATTTGCCACCAGCTCCTTTGGGTGCTCCGTGCGGATGGTTCCGAGTGCGTTGAAAATATCTCCGATCCAGGTTCGCAAACACCCATACACTGGCTCGGTGGTGGATGGCCAAGCCTGCCCGTTATTATTTGCACACCTGCCTGAGTATGCAGTAGACACCCGTTCAATTTGGGTTCCAGCCGTCCGTGGCTAGCTCCATTTTTTTTATTTGCCGCCGAACATTCTATAGATCTAGTTCATTCTCATCTGCTGCCGGTACTCGGTTGTTCCTCTAATTTCTTCAACCAACCTATAGTACTGATTGTTCGAGACGATATACTCCGCGAATACCTTCGACATGTTCGAATGGTGGGTGAAAAAAAAAATTCCTTAAAGGTGGCTCCTGTCCAGCTCCACATACCGGCTCGGTAGCGGACGGCCCGCACCTGCACCAATTTAAATGAATTGTAGGTAGGGCAAGAGACACCCGTTCAACTCGGGCTCGAGTCATAGAAGATGTCGGAGGCATGATTCTTTTTCAACTAGATCTTCGCTTCTCGCAAGTTGCAACTAGAGCTTCACTCCGAAATTCTGGCTCACGTATTCTCTACATCCTACCTTCCATTCCATTCGAAGTAACAATGTAAGGGAATCAGAAATGGAAAGGCGCGCATGGCCTTGAGATGAGCAACATATATTAGCCTGCCAAGTTAGCTGTAATCGGCTCGGTGGCGGATGGTCTGCACCTGTATTCAATATTTGGTGATAATATCCTGAGGCAGGAAATGCCCGTTCGACTCGGGCCCGAGTCATTCTGAGTTTTGCTGAGCGTTTTTTCTTGTTGTTGGGAACTCGTCGCTGCACTTGATATTTTCAACCAGAAATGTCACACCTACTCAGACCTCAACCACATGCGGGGAAAATCAGTAAGCAAAAAGAAAATCAGGCACTATTCAGGGTCTGCACTAGGACATGCAGGTTGGTACCGGACAGTCCGCGCGTGCAATATAGAGCGACAACGATAAACATGTGCCCGTTCGACTGGGCTCGACCCATATTTCGTTTATCCCCGTTTTGTTTTCTTTCGCCAAAATCCGACTGCTGCACCCACCGAGATGTTCGCTTGACCAATCCGCCTCCCAAGCTGGATTCATAAAAGTCCAGGACAACACCAGAACTCACCCCTGCGAAGAAAATAGCCAGTAAAAAGCTGGTTTTTGTGGTGCTGTTAAGCTACAGTCCAAAAGGCTCGGTAGCTGACATTCGCACATGCAATATATCAGCGAAAACGGTCGACGCTCGACCGTTACGTCCCCGATGGAAAGTATCGTGATAAAAGAAAGTGGGACATCCAAAAAAAAAAAAAAAAAAAAACAGGATGGTTATCGAGGAAAACACCAAAACGCGGGAAGAGTAAGAATAATAAAACGCACGCAATCATCCTCACAGTGGAGGACGAACTCGCAGGACCCCGAATCCAGAACGGAGGACGGAGCCAAGCCGCGTCCGCATCCACATCGGGAGTACACGAGAATAGTTTAGCGCCCACGCCAGCGAAGCACGCCTCTAATGCCGGGAACCAAGCGCGCTCATAAAAGTAAGGCAGTACATCGGGTGACGGTGGCCGATAGAATACCTCAGGAACGAGCGCGACTTGGGTAGGCGAAAAAGCACACGCCCAACGCGCCGTATCAAGGAGCAGGCACTGTAGAGAGGTAGGCGAGCCACCAATGCAAACCGCGAGCCGCCACGGACGCCCAAACCCGAGGCAAGCCGCCAATCCTGATATGCGAGGATGCATGCACGTTGCCGACACATGAGCCGATCCGACTCGACTCGATGCGCCGGTGGCAGATGGACTCGACTCGACGCGCAATCCCAATCGTGCACTCCAAGAAAGCCCGCCTCCCGCAAATCAACTCCAAACTCCATAGTAACTCCATCCACAACGGCGGACATGAACGAAAAGCCAACGCGGATATGGATGAGAAGCCCAACGCGGATGTATGTCGATTGAAAAGACAAGGATGTAGATGAAAAGGAACAAAAAAAGTGGGGCAGAAAGAACGCACCAACGCCTGCTGCAACCAATACGCGATCTGGCTCAAATAGTATCTCCATCGGGCCCGAGAGCGGTTGGGCGGGTAGTCGAGCCAGAAGTGGCCGTGAGGGGTTGACCGCGGAGGAGGCGGGGGTGGTGGATAGGTGTACTGCGCGAGTGTCAGCGAGCGGAAAAGATGGATGGCCTGCAGCACTGCACACCGCCCGCCGCAAGAACAGATAACAAGAAAGCAACGAGCACTCACCACCCCAAACCCCACCACCAAAAAAATACATAACCGCATACCCCTGCTCCCCAAACCACGCCGCTTTCCCTGCCTTCCGTATCCCCCACTTCCACACCGGCATCAGGAGGCTCAGCATGAGCCGTAGGAACGAGAACAAGACGATGCTGATGCTGTACACGAGTAGCGCGAGGGCGCCCGGCCCTTTGAGGTACAGATGCGTCGTCTCCACGAGCTCGGGGCGCACGACTGCTGCTGAGAGGCGCTCCGAGGCGGACGTGGGGTGCGAGGGTCCAGGGAGGAAGGAGGTGAAGGGGCTGCCCACTCCTTGAAGCAAGGGAGGACAGGCGCAGGAGGGGGAGGCGGAAGTGCGGGGGAGGGCGAGGAGCGGGGGGAGCAGGTGCAGGTGCACGGCCGAGGCGGGGCCGACGGCCCAGCGGAGGCAGATGCTCACATCCTTCACCGGTACCTTCGGCATCGAGGACTTGGGCCCGCACACGAAGGAGGGTTTAGGGCAGGTTGGCGAAGATAGTGTGATGGCGGGTGGAAGGATGGGAGAATTGGAGTTGCTGTCTGTGTCGTTGTGAGGGGACAGCGCGACCAGGTGGTGTGAGGGGTTGCTGCAATTAGGTAAGCTTTGCATGGGAGAAGAGGAGAAGATTTACTCGAATCTTGCTTTTGGCGCAGAGCGGGCTGTGGATATCATTTTGAGGATGGCAAATGAACGGAAGGAAAGAAAGAAGGTGATTTTGACAGGCTGTGTACTTTGATCATACCATTGATCGGGCCTGGAGGTGCCGCTTAAAGGCTTTTCCCGCTCATTTCGGCTTTTTTGCTGTGCACAGCATTTACTACTCCCCGCTCATTCCCATACCCGCCGGCCTGTGGTCTGTAGGGCATTGCCTAGCGTGCCGATTTAGTTCCCAGTGCGGCAAGAGCCCGCAATGAATTGTCTAAAATCTTTCTCTTGTGCGTGGATTCGGTTTTATTTGGGTTTTATTCTTGCGCCCTATTCAAAATTCAGCTATCCTGAGCTCTCCTTCTCGCACATTCAACCTTCTGAGTTCAGAGTGGCCCACACACAGCGCTAGGAAACCGACCATGAAAAAAACTGCCGTGCCCAGAAGATGCTACTCTCAGACATACTTTACATGCACGTTGCGTTGCAAAAGGTGATTTATATCTAATACTATATACTATACACCATTCTAATGGCAGATGGTCATACCAGAACTATTTACCGCTGAAATCCGCCTATGCGATCTCATTTATTGATTACTCGAAGGACCGTTAGAAGAGCTTCCTACAGGATGTGTGGATGCGGAACCATGCTTACACCGGCTTGGTGGTGCATGGTCCACGCCTGCTTAGGCCCGTTCAACTCGGGTTCGAGCCCTGGTGGTGTTGGAATTTCCTTGCTTTGTTTTTGTCACATCACCCTCTTCTGCCCGTGAAAATTTTAGCTCTAACTCTACATTGCCTTAGGCATAGTCCGCAAGGTCTACCACTACATGAGCTATCCATCAACTTGCCACATAAATGCACCACATCCTACCTTCCATTCCAAGTATCTTGTAAACTAAGGAAGAGAATTTGGGAATGCGCGCATGGCCTCAAAAGATGCAACAGATGTCCACCTTCCCAATTGGTTGTGCATTGGCTTGGTGGCAGATGGTCCGCACCTGTGACGAAAATGCAGGACACACCCATTCGATCAGGGTTCGAGCCATACACTGAGGATCTCTATGCCTTTTTTTTTAGGACTTTCATCGCTCAATATCTTGCTGGATCTCCGCATTTATTCCTCCGATAGTTGTTTCTTTCACGCCGATTTTTGTTAAAAAGCTCTACGAAACGAGGTTTCAAATGCTGGGTTGGAAATTCCGGCTGGAAGACTGCTTTACAATGCAGCCCCATACCACTCTCATACTGGTTGGGTTGCGGATGGTCCATGTCTGCAGCAAATTGGGCTCAGTGATGGTCCCTTATTGCAGGGGACACCTGTTCGACTCGGGCCTGAGCCATAGCCGGTTCAACTTGATTTTTCTTTTTTTTTTTGCCATCCCATTTGGGAAAATTCAAAAAAGGTGCAAGTAAGATCAGACACTTATTCTGCTCATGTGCAAGGCGGACCTGTATAAATAAATAACCGTTTCGAGCGAACTGGATTCGTGTGTGCGGAACTTCCATCATTTTCCACTGGTAAATCTAGAGGGTATTATATATTCCTGCTCCAATGCCTCACACCAACTCGGTGGTGGATGGTCCACATCTCTTTGAGAATTTCGGAACATAATCTTTACACTTTTTGTTCGCGAAATCGGGATTTATTGCGCCCTACACATCAACTTATCATATATCAGATATTCCGCTCGTGCAATTTAGTGGTACATAGTTTACAATACTGCTCCTCTCATTATCTACTCCTCCATACAGTGGTTCACTCATCAAGTGATTCTACAGTTTACATCAGTGCCAGTTTCGAGCCACCACAAGAAATACTCACCTTCTTTGGATTTTTGTCCATGATGTTCGGAAACAATATTGTCCGGTAATACATCTGGATCCTCCTCGTGGGCTCCATTGTCCCTGAGTAGCTGAGCTATGTTCTTGAGGCGCTGGATCAATGTGTTATCAACATCCATATGCAGCTGCCACTTTCTGTCTGTCCCGCGATACAATGCTGCCTTCAGTGCACTGCCATATTTTCCACCCTGTGCATGGACATCAGCACCCTGCTCAAGGAGCAACTGGACAATGTCTATATGCCCTTTGAATGATGCCGCTTGCAATGCATTCCCATAATTTTCACCCTGTGCATTGACATCGGCACCATGCTCAATGAGAAACTGGACAATGTTCATGTGTCCATTGCATGATGCTGCCTGTAATGCATTCCCAAAGTATCTGCCCTGTGCATCAACATTGGCACCATGCTCAATGAGTAACTGGACAATGTTTATGTGTCCATAGGAGGATGCTGCCTGCAATGCATTCCCGTACTCCCCGCCCTTGCATTAACATCAGCACCATGCTCAATGAGCAATTGGACGATGTCATGTGCCCATGTGATCCTGCCGGCAATGAGCTCCCATAGAATCCCACCTTGTGCATTAACATTGCACCATGCTCAATGAGCAACTGGACAATGTTTGTGGCCCCCTGCATGAAGCTGCTGCAATGCATTCCCTACTCCCCGCCCTTTGCATTAACATCAGGCACCATGCTCAATGAGCAATTGGACGATGTCCATGTGCCCACCATGTGATCCTGCCGGCAATGAGCTCCCATAGAATCCACCTTGGTGCATTAACATTGGCACCATGCTCAATGAGTAACTGGACAATGTTTATGTGGCCCTTGCATGAAGCTGCCTGCAATGCATTCCCATATTCTCCACCCTGTGCATTAACATCAGCACTGTGCTCAATGAGCAACTGGACAATGTCTGTGTGCCCATGGACTGATGCTGCCTGCAATGCACTCCCAAAGTGTCCACCCTGTGCATTAACATCAGCAGCGTGCTCAATGAGCAACTGGACAATGTTTATGTGCCCATTGCGTGATGCTGCCTGCAATGCATTCCCATATTCTCCACCTTGTGCAGTAACATCGGTGCCGTGCTCAATGAGCAACTGGATGATGTCCATGTTCCCATTAAGTGATGCTACCTGTAATGCATCCCCGAAGTATCCACCTTGTGCATGGACATCAGCACCATGCTCAATGAGCAACTGGACAGTGTTCGTGTCCCCCCCAAACAAGGCTGCCTGCAGTGGATTCCCATAGAATCCACCCTGTGCATTAACATCAGCACCATGCTCCACTAGCAATTGAACCATTTGGAGATGGCCATAATATGATGCCACACTGATTTCTTGGTTGTCCAGATGTGGGGCCTCCTTGAGAAGGAATGTCGCAGTTTGCAGTAGGTTTGTTGCTGCAGCAATCCACAATGCAGAGGTTCTGATGGCCAATCTGGAAAGTCCCATGGAGGGGACCGCCATTTCCATGTCATAGCTCCCTTCCAACGTGAGGCCAAACAAAAGAACTCTAGAATCATGCTTTTTAGCTGATGTTCTGGTGGCCCTCTAGCATGAACCAGGCAATATTCGGAATACCCTACAAGCGGGGGTAAATCATCGCTGTAACCCCAGGCCACATCCATAGAATGATCAAAGGAAAGGAATGTGAACAGAGTGCCAGTAATCTCTGTTTGTGCATCTGGAAATCTTTGCTCCTGAATACTGTCAAAGTATTCCTGGGTTGTGTAGTGAACAAGTCTTACAACAGAAAGCTGTTCATCCAAAATGACCAAGCCAGCACAGACAGCCAGAATGATCTCAATGTCCAAGAGATTGTCATCATCAAGCTCCTGTGCACCAGGTTCAACAGCAAGCGCCACTTGTAGTTCTGCCACTGTCAATGGCCTCTTGGCATTCACAACCCAGTGAGAGCAGAGTGCGCAATGTTCTTCCTTCCTGTTCTGGTCTTTGATTCGCTTCATTGCACTATCATAACTGTCATTTAGGTCTTTCGGTAGAGTTTTCAGAGCTTCTCGAACTCGCTTGATGGTGCTCTTCTTGCTGAGGGATTCAATGTGGAGTTTGGCGAGAAGAAACCTGAGAATACATTAGTTCAAATAGCCTCTTTCTGATAATCATTGAAACTTACATTCCATCCACAGTACGGGAATGTTGAGAGATTTCCTCTCTCAATCGGCCCGGCTTTGCACATGCTTTGACAACCATGAGGACTTCTGGATTACCCTTCCACATATCTGCGAATATCATCCCACTTGCGCGGATCTCTAGAGCCTCAAGATTTGGAAGGGAACCATCTGGACGAATGTGGGCCGTGAGGTGATAATTATGTTCACTGTAGACCCCATCATCGCAAGATACTCCAGTAGATCTGCCGCTGGGCCTCCGGGTATTCTCAATGGCATCAATAATGATGTAGACCTTGAATGGTCCCCAATTGCAGCCGGAGCACATTGAACACCTCATTAACAGATGGGGAGGTGCCCTTCTCGTGATGCTGGTAATACAATGTTTTGCCAGTGGCCAAGATCTCTCCTGAGCACAGTTGTCTCCACAGAGCTAAAAGCTTAGCGGGGTTGGACCTCGCCTCCTTGTGGTTCAGATACACAAGCACACCAATATTTTATTTCGAATTGGCAGCGAGATGATCCACAACCATAGATCTATGTAAGAATAATAGTAAGTGGGCAATAATCAACCAGGGTCGTACGCAAGGACAGTTTTCCCTGCACCCGCTGTATATGTAGATGAATTACTGGTGGATGTGGATGAAGACCCTAAGCACGCACGAATTCCCTGCACCGAAGTGTTCTTCCTGAACCTGATTTCCACTCTTGAAAGTGTGGATCTGCAAGCAGCCATCCGCCGGTTCCTGGCTGCGCATATGGGAAATATCTGCTTGGCGAAGGAAAAAATTGATTGGTGACAGCCAGTCAATGATTTGGGTGTGTTCTGCCGCTGAAGAACATTCAATAATGAAACATTCCCAGCTTTCACGCTCACAATGTTGCTGCTCGGAAATCGCATCACTGATATTAGTGACACCTGAATTCACTATATTGGCCACATTATCCACCGAGTCGAGTACGGCTGGTGAAATACCCATCAGAATTGAGTGTGACTTGAAAGAAAAAGAATTTATGACTTGCCACTGTGATGCTGCTGTCCCATATCCCTGAAATTTGAATCAGTACCGACATCCCAGCACAAGACGGTTGAAGTGACCAGAGATCCAATAAAAGCCATGATTGAGCAGTGACTTGAACTGCTCAAACTTGCCGAGATATTCACTGGCTTCTTTCTTGTTCCACAATGTCCATTTCAGCTGTTTCGAGAACTTGGACAACGGCCCATCCTCCAGGCTCAACTTCTGTGTGAGCTGCTCCATCATCGTTTTGAAATTGGCCAGTGGATTTTCATCTGCTGAAGCATGCTGCTTGAAGGGTTCGTAGTCATCCTGTCAACAAGCTCTTGAAGGAGCGGTCGGAGGTCTTTCATCTCTGAAAGCAACTTCTGCTGCTCCTGAGGTGCATTGATAAAGTCCTGGAAGTGTTCACAGGCTTTCAGTGCGGTGTCAACGAGCTGAAGGATGCTAGCAACGGTGCCGAGGGTGGCCAGTGCTTCTGCCATGAAGGAAGAGGACAAGGTAGGGTGTGAGAAATTGCACTGCCTGTCCGGCTGTCAAGCACTGCCTCGAATTAAAATTAAACCACCGGGTGCAGTGTTGTGTGCACATGCATTTGGATGGATGCTTCAAAAAATGAGAACCTCGCAGGGGCCTCAGAGCCCTTCTAGAGGCCACCAATTAATAGTTCCCATTCTGGACAACCTGAGGATCTATGCCCATCTTTGCCACAAAATATTCGTTGATGTCGGCAGTATAATTATAGCACCGACATGCGCTTCAACACCTGACACTTCAGTGCATGGGCGCTTCCAAAGGTCCGGGTCGATAAGACCAAAAGCGGAGCTTTCAAAGGTCGGAGGTGTGCCATGGTATATAAAACTTATTAAAAGGCTTGGGGAAGTGCACACGATGTGGCCGACCGAAGAGAAAGTGCGCTCCAGTGACTATATGTAACTATACTATAATTAGCTTTGCAGCCCGAAATGTTCTAGAAGTGCAAAATGCATTCGCTTGAGCTCAGTTCTTGCCCAATCCCGTCGGAAGCGCCTCAAATTGAACCAACAGGTGTTTATAATCTATGTAAAAATTTCCAAGGAAAACAGATTGGTATTGTATTGACCGAGATCCTGGCCCGAGCGATCAAAACCACTGATCTCAGTGCAAAATTCGTTGTCGTGGCTCATCTTCCTCGATGGACGCACTCCCGAAGCCTCATCTCCGTTTATACGCCGGCCTCATTGCCGCGCATTGCGCTTTTCTAAAATACATGAAAAGATGTGCATTGGTTGTCAGATGTGTTCCCCCAGCCTCTCCATTTTCCTCGCCTTCGTTGTGCATCCACGACTCGCGGGCATCTGGCTCCGGATGGAACGCTTGCGATAAGCGAACGCACACACAGTCGAGCTCCAGTTCGATTGCAACACCGTAGATTTTACACAATTCGCTGGATTGTGTCCAGTGCACAGCCCTGCCGTCGCATGTATCACCTGCGCACAGGCCAGCAGTAATCTTTCGTCTGTCCTTGTGCAGTCCAGCGCCGCACATCGTGGTACCATTTCTTTGCTGCCTGCGCCGATTCGATTCGGTGTGCCTATTCTGACGCTGGCGGGATTTACAGTCGCATATGGAATCTAGCGCTGGATACGCAGTGGATTTGTAGTAACTATCATGCGAATCTCGCCCCACTATGTTCGTGCGCGGGCGTCGAGGTCTCAAGTACACACTCTGCGAGGTCAAATAAATGCCTACGAGAGCTCGAGAAGAGATAAGTATAATTCACGTCGAATCAATCAAGAAGACTAGGAGCAGATATATACCCTTGAACTCAATCGCCGCATGCGGAGATTTGAGTCGATGCTCGAGTTAAAGTAGTGTAGTTCGACACTCGGGACGAATAATCAACGCCGGTCCACAAGCCACCTCGATCTCCAGCCAAACTCCGGATTCATGGAATGGCAGGGTCCGCGATGCCATATCGAATCGGAGGTCTGGAGCCAGCAGCTGTATCGGCGATCGTCAAGCACATGCAGGGGAAGCCAATCCACGGCCTTGATGGGCAGTCACCATTAAATATTTTACCCGACCTGTATTACAGGGTATACACCGTGACAGTGCCTCGCGCGGAATCTGACCGATTGAATCAAGAAATTGAATGGAAGGACCGACTGAGCACCTACCTATCCACACTTAATACGCTGTTGGAAGCTCTTCTCCACCAAATTCAAAGGCATCCTGCGGGCGTGTTGGACTCCAATGGGCTCTTGATCATGAACTTGACAGACCGTTCAATGAATCGCCAGCTCACACGAAAGACGAACTTCACGCCACCTAAATTAAAAGACTTAACCCGGCTTCGGGCCCGCCAACGGTCAATTTCTGTATCAGTCATCACGAATAATTGGGATTGGGATAAATCTGACGGAGCTTGTGAGAACGGCACGAAAACTCAACCGGATATGAAGCGTAACTTGGGACAAGTTCATGCCAGTGTTGAAACTCACCTCAGCAGCGAGTGAGTTTAATATCAAGTTCAGTCGAAATATAATCTAGGGCAAGCAAAATCTCGTCAAATTGATATACAACATGTGTAAGAGACAGCACGCGCCGCCGCTCGCTCGCTCGCTCGCTGCCCGGCTTTACTCTGCTCGTGTTTAAAAACCGCCCACGGCCCAGCCCTCGAGATTCGCACCCCTCCTCGGAACACAGAACACAGAAAACGCAGAACACGGAGAAGATTTCGAGCTCCATCCACCTCGAATCATACATCTGTGTCACCCAGAAGCGCGCGCGCCTGATCCCAGTTCACATGAAAGTATAAAATGCAATTCGAATGAAAGGGGGCACCCAGTGAAAGTTCGAAGCGCACGCCCGCGCTCACCCCCCAATTCTAAATTCCAATCCAAGTGAAGAAAAGGAAGATAGGAAGAACGCCGTTCGAACACTACGTCCCCGTCCCGCCACAAGTTCAAAGCGCAAAGGATGCAATCCAATCCATCCGTCGGAAAAAAAAAAGGAAATCCAGGATATGGATGGACATAGAGAACATCAACTCGTCGAAGTAAACACGAGCGCAGCCAGTGAAAGTGAAGATACAAAGTAAAAAAAAAAAAGTAGGACGAAAGATGCACCCAACCATCCGCACCGTTAACATGATGCAAGACGAACTCGAAGTAGTCCGAGCGGCTTCGGTAGTGGGCACATAACGAAAGGAACTGAGAAGAAAACGAGGCAAAAAAGGAATGCAAGGAGGGCACGATGCCTCCCGAGTAAAAGCCGACACCGATACGCGGATGAGAATAAGAATGGGAACAATCTAGCGAGGCAAGCGCACGAACGGGCACCGATTCCGATTCCACGAGCGGCTGCGCATATACATCCCCAGGACCCGTAACGCGCATGCATGTCGATGCCCCACGTCCACATCAGGGCACCCGATTCAGCGTGCCCGAGAATAGTGCCCAGCGAAGAGCTCTTTTCATAGGCATCTGCATTGGGTCCGGGTTCGGGAACACCCTAGGAACGAGGCGCACCCAAAAGTGAAAGGCACGCGCATAGGGACCGAGACCGTGCGGCGCGAATCAGCAACACGCCAGGCATAGGAACAAGTGCGATCCGCCAAGTGAGCGACTGGCGGCTCGAACGCTCCCAGCATCCGCATTCCACGCGCTAGCGGGGCGCCAGTCAACGCAAGAACGTGCATGGGCACTGGAGAAAAGAACGCAGGGCTGCAGAAAAGAACTCGGTGCTGTATAAAAAGAATGCGGCGCTGCAGGGAAGAACTGCGCGCCAACGTCGAGCACTGTCGATGCGCAATCTAAACACCCTACCGTCTCCTCCCAAAAGAAAGAAAATGCGGACATGGATGGAAGCCAAAAATCAGAAGACTCCACTCACCAACGCCTGCCGAGCCAGAAGTGCGCGATGGAAGGGTTGAGCGCAAAGGAGGCGGGAGTGTGTACTGTGGGTGAATGAACGAGCAGAGTGAGCAAAGTTTTAGAGAAAGAGGGAAGGCATTGGAGGGGAGAGGGAAAGGGAAGGAAGGGAGCGTCGGGAGCGAGAAGAGAGGGAGGAAAGGGAGAAAGGGAACGAAGGAAGGAAATGGGATACGGAGTGAGCAAATGAGAAGAGGGAAATGAAATGCATGGAGAATGTACGGCACGCCGCCGTACCCGAAACAAAACACTCACCACCCCCCAAACCCCCACCAAAAGTACACCCCTGCTTCCCAAACCGCGCCACTTTCCCCGCCTTCCGTATGCCTCACTTCCTCGCCAGGGCCGGGAACGGTGTATGGCTCAGCTCAAGCGCCAAGAATGCACCGCCGGGCGTTGCCTAGCGTGCGGACTTGGTTCCGAGCGCGCCAAGAGTCCGCGATAAAATGTCAAAAAATAGCCTTTCGTGTGCGGGTTCGGTTCTTGGTTCGGTTTTATTTGGGTTTTATTCCAACTTCCAGGCTAAATATTTAAAATTGAACCAAGTATCACAATCAATGTCCTGAGGGCCCACACACAGCACCACCCAGTGCTAAGAAACCAACCCTAGGAAGATACTGTCGGACTCCATTGTGTTGCGAAGGGGGATTTATATCTTATAAGATGTCCATTATTCTTGGCGGATGGTCAGTACCAGAACCATTTCCCCCTCATCTACGACTTACTGTGCTCCGTCGGACATTGGATTGCTTATTTCTAAGTTAGAGAGGAGTGCGCTAAGAAAAGTCTCTTATATGTGGGTTCATCTCAGTGCCACACCTCCTTGTTACTAATGGAATCAAGAAATATGCAGGAGACACCCGTTCGATTCGGGCCCGAGCAATAGGACGATGTTGACTATGATTTCTTTTTTGAGTATTTAATTTTTGACCCCCCACACACGGTGCTCTCTTCTGGCAATCCGAATTCCAGGTCTAAAACTACACTACGTACCTTCCATTCCATTACAAGTGCATATAGGTAAGGGGATTCGGAGTCCACATATGTGATATATCAGTCTTCCAAATTTTACATCGGCGGTGGTGAATGGCCGACATCTGCATTCAATTGATGCTCATGGCATGCTGAGGCAGGACCCGCCTGTTCGACTCGGGCTCGAGCCCTAGCCAGTTCAACTTGGTTTTATTTTATTTATTTGGCGCTCATAAATCGGAGAGTCATGGAATAGGGAGAGATTATATTCGAGAAATTTTCAAAAAAAGGTGCTACCAAGATCAGACACCTCGTGCGCGACATTTTTTCTTTCTCTCGGGTGCACAAATGAATATTTGTTTCGAGTGACCTGGATTGTCGTGTGCACTCGACTTCCATCATTTTTCACTGGTAGAGGGTATTATATATTTCTGCACCAAGGTATTCTCCTATCGACTCGGTAGCAGATGGACTACGCCTACTATAGATGTGACAGTGGGCAGACATATGCAGAAGCCACCCGTGCAACTCGGGTTCGAGCCATGGCCATTTTGAGCTGACGATTCTTTTTGGGATCCGATTGTTGTCCAATTCGAGCAAGATTCAAGACTTCTGCAACCAAGATTGAACACCTGTTCTCCTCGTGCCGATTTCTTCTTTTTCTCATGAATAAATGAATATTTATCCCACATCTTCGGGCGACCGTGGAGTTACCGGGATTATTCATGTACTGAACTTCCATCATTTTCCACTCGTAAATCTGAATCTTGAGGGTCGTATATATTCCCGCGACAAAAGAGGCACATATCGGCTCGGTGGTGGACTCGGCTTGCACCTGCACCAATTAAAATTAAACCTCATGTGGGCAGACGACGGCCGTTCGACTCGGGCCCGAGCCATTCTGAGTGTTTCCCGCCTTCTGCTTTTTGTCGCGATCGGGGAACTCTGCCGCTGCGCTTGATGATTTCCACCCACAGTCACGAGAGAAATTCCACACACAATGCATATTCAAACTTCACTCTTTTGAATCTGACCTAAACACCTTTTGAGAAAGGCCAGTATCTGATTTCGACTGCTGTCTCGATTCCTCCATGAATATTTCTCACACTGAGTAATTCCTTGCACGCTAAATATTTGTTAGAGACCCATGTACTACACCGCTGGCAGATGCCTGCGAATGCTCGAACGAATGTCAAAAAATGGTCTAGGTCTTTTATTCTGAGCGCGGTATTTACGATGCGAAGTCCTCCCCCAATGATTAATCCTGCTTACAATGGTGAGCAGACACACACTAAATCGTTTAGTCCATACATCACACATCTCTCGGTGTTCAATTATCATCCCCACTAGTGAGTACCTAGTGAAGTTGTGAATATGTGTACCGGACAAGTGGAATATTGATGTCCCTCATCATTGGCAACTTCGTAAATTTGAGGGACAGATTGTCTCCCACTATCAATGTTGTCGCCAGGATTCACGCCGTCAGGCCTATTTTCCAGAGTCTTTGCCTTGGGTTCGAACAGCAGTAAGGTTCCCTCCCTTTCTTTCTCGACTCAAGCAGTACAACAGCCTCTGGGACGGATAATGCAGCTCACTATATAGATACATTTCCCGATGTATTACGTACCACAATAAATTATATTCTATACCTCAGCCTGATTCAACCATGCAATGGGAACAATTGGTAGCGAAAGCCGGATTGATCGAGCCTCTCAGGCTGATTGTGGCACACACTCAGGCCGATGGAGATTTCTGCCAAAATTCAATCAGCCCAATAGTATCCCACCAATTGAGATGATTGGGTGGGTCAATCGGCCTGATGCAATTGGTATAGGGCACTGTTTATAATTCCCAGGACCATTATAAACAGTTTTTAATTCCGGGTTTGTAAACAGGGCGTTTATAAACATGTTTATAACACTGACTGTAAAAGAACCAAAAACAGTCTTTTCGGAGTCGGATGGGTTTTGACGGTTTTTCGCCTCAATTTTGTGCCAGGTGAGCGAAGGCAACCCAACCTCCGGACCTGGGCCTTCATACGGCCCCTGGAAGGCTCAGCAGTTGAACTTAGGTTCAGCGATGCCCAGAATTCAAATCAGTCTAAATCAGTTTGGCGGTATTCTGAATCATCCGAGGAACACCTTTCATACTGAGGTTAGAGGTCATTCTTTGGACATTATTTTCACTGGCGGTCATCCGATTTCTGGTTAATTTTGGGTGAGGTTGGACAGTACCAAACACTGCCACCGTGAATTAAAAACCGGTACTTTCAGCTCGACCATTTAAAAAACAGGTTTATAATTCGCTGTTTATAAACCGGTTTACAAACCGGACTTATAAACAGCACCCTAAATTGGTACAATCGGGCTGATTGAATCCCGTCAATTGTGCCAATTGTATATTCTCCCCACAGTGTCTAATGGCCGAGCATCCCAAGCATTTCTCGGAGTGTGTGGTTCAAGCACTTTTACCCCAGAAACACAGAAGCTTACCAACACCCATATTTGGTCATATCCGCAGTGCGAGGGGCCAAGATCCTGGAATCTGGGCACTCTTGGTTTTCCTTGTTGCTCCACTCGAACTGCTAGAAAATCCACCATCCTGCCATGCTTTGTGACGTCGAGGAGATTCTTGTCTGCTGCCAGCGCTCTTTCTCCGCATCTCGACTTAATCTCCCGTAAACTTGACAGCCCATCACCACTATGTCACTACGTCAAGAGCTAAACCAGGAGCATCTCTCTGTTTGGGGTGTTCTCTGCCGCGCTCTTGCCCCGCAGGAACCATCTCGTCGCCCACCCGTCCATTGCACTCCCCGGTCCCGATCCCCATTATGAGCTCCACCGTGGAGATAACTGCCACGTTCTCGATTCACTAGGTGCCTGTCGGAATTTCCGTCAACTCAGTGCTGCTGAGGTACACTCGATGGCAAACATTCTTGGACTTCGATTTCTCCACACTCAACTGTCCATCGGTTGCGAACGGTACAATCAATCATGCGACAGCGAACAAGGTCCGTGATCGAGTTCCAGTGTCGCTCCTCTGTTCTGGGGTACAGGAGCTCCACCTCTCTTTCCCTCGGCCCGTTCACTGCGCTCCATCTTGGCCTACGCAATCGCAGGTCATCTGCAATCCAGCACCACAAAAGAGCTCGGGGTTCACTTCCAATCTTCACTCGAACACAATCCACCGTCGTTCAAGCTCTCACATACGGGCATGTTCTCCAAGATCTCCGTTGTTGTCCCCTACGTGTTCATTGTACGCTGCGAGACATCAAAACATGTTTTTCACGTAACTAACATCTATCTCAGACCCTCGCTGCCGCCACTCCCACCGGGACTCCCCCGCCCCCGATTACTCCCCCGTCCTCTCCGCAATGCTGCGACCGCGTTGTTTCTTCCACCAGCGTGGACGCTTCCCGCTTCGCCGCTCTCCTAGGCATTGACCTCGACGGTCTCAATGTCCCTGTTGGTTTGAGCTGCTCGCCCATCGACCCCTTGGCAACGCTCCCTGGTAACTGGTTTCTATGCATGTACCCCTTCCATTCTGAATATCAGCCTCAGCGCATGGACCAGCCTCACTTGTGATGCCCCCGAGAAGGAGTGGGGTATGTACAATTAATTTCCTCTTTTGCCCGGCTCAACACAACTTGTGTCTCGACAGGTGGCCTCTTCGCCATCAACTGTTTCCCCGTCACCTCTTGAATAGGATGAAGAGCCGAACGTTGAGAGGCTTATACTTGTTTTAAATCATTGTACTTTTCACGTTCTATTTTCCAACGTTGTGTCGTGTTAAATGTCGCGACACGTCTTTTGTGTTTGACGAGTTTATCCACGTGGTAAACTGTCCCACCACGAAGGTGGAAAGCTGAATCTCCTGCCCACCTGATGATAATGGCACTCGACCAATCCTTCTACCTGGACTCGTCTGAATTGATTCAACCACTGCTGTGTACAATCGCGTAGTAAATTCTGCAAAGAAGTACCTAGGATCGTGTCCACTGTCTAGCCGTTAGCTGCAGTAATGACGAGCGAGCAAAGTATTACTTACCATAACAAAGACTACCTAATATTGTAGACACCGTTGGTGTACGTGAGTCTACATTCGTCTACGTCTGCCTATGTTGGCCTACTGCAGTAGACGAACGTAAACCAACATAGCCGGATGTAGACCAATGTGGTATATAAATTTGGAGCCGTTGCAAGTGATTGGCGAGTAGCTAAGAGTAATTGAGTGCCTAAGGGCTGCTGAGAAGAGACTTCTGAGAGCATAAATCCGATGCCTCCCACACCTGATCGGTGGGTGTGAAACTGGTTGCGCAAGGCTTTGAGGTATTAAACTGAGGGGCAAGAGCAAAGAAATCATCTTAAAGGCCGACATAGAGGTTACCTCGAAGTTTGGGGAGACCAAGGTGTGTCTGCAGCTGTGGACAAACTTAGGTGAAGTATGTCTATGTGATGTGCGCTGACGTAGCTGAATGTAGGCGAACATAGGCAAGGCTGCACCGATGTCCCCTTGTCTACGATGATCGACGCACTTTGACCCATGTAGCCGAACGTAGATGAACGCAGGCAAGGGTGTGCCTACACGGGGCCAGAACACAGTGAGCATTTCGGAACCCCTCCTCCCTCCTGTTTGAGGTCCCCGGGGCGCTGGCCTTTTATATAAAACTAGTTGGTGCCCGCGAATAAATTCACGGGCATTGTTTCTTCAGCTGTCAGTTGTTCCCAGGCAGATGCTGGTTGTGCCTGGCAGTTCCCTTTTGGAACTTGGTTGTTCCCAGTTTCCCGTTAACTGTTCCCAGTTTCCCGTTGGCTTTCCCAGGTTCCTGTTAGCTGTTCCCTGTTTCTCGTTCAAGTTGGCTGTTCCCTGTTTCCCATTAGCCTGTTCCTGGTTTCCCGTTGGCTTTCCCAGTTTCCCATTACGAGGCAGGGGGAGCACCAAATTCAATGGGAAAGCGGCCTAAAAGCCTAGTAATTTACAGTAGTAATATGCCCGATTTTGCCGTGAGATAAAAAATGGGAACAGCTAAAGCTTTTTCCACGTGCACACCTGGCACATCTCGTTGGGTCGAAGGGGTCGGAGAAGGAGACCGATGAGAAACGGCGGGGGATGGGGACGGGTTGGGATGCGGCACGGGCAGAGCTCGATTGTGTACTGTGAGCGCTCCCTTTCCCTTCCCCCGCGTGGAGGTGATTGGTGGTTCAGTTTCAACCTCGGTACACTGTAGACTCGCCCTTTGACCAGGGATGATTTGAGGCCGTCCATTCATTGAGCAGCTTTCAACTTGCAAGTATTGCCCTTTGAAGGGAAATACCGTCTTATATATGTAACCAGCCCATTTCTTCTTCGAAAATCGGAGACGACAATTTTTCTCCACTCACCGTTTCAGGAACGAAAGTACATTAAATATAATGAGATATCTTGACATGCTGATCCTTCACACTGATTACAGCCCCAGCGGACGATGATAGGCACACATAGGCCGACCCTCTGGGTAACACCACTACCTTGCGTATCCCTTGCCCGCCCCACCCCGTCAAGAATCGGCTGCGGGGTAAATGGACGTCAACAACATGGTTGTCTCCATTGTACCTATCACCGTACATCACCACATACCCTGCGTACGATATCGAGGAGTTGATATTGGGCACTGCGGGAACCGCTGACACCCTGGTCCAAGATAGGGTGTAGTCTGGTGCGGATCCCACGGTTAATCGGTAAGTGAATAGGACAGCTTTGGCTCCAGGTGGTTGCCGCCCCAATTTCTGGCGAAAGGTATCTGCGACGCCACTCTTGTTCCCCCAGTGGCCATCAGTTATGTAAATCATCAGCTTGTAGGTATTGTCACGGATTGGGTTGGGATGCAGGATCATGTGCATGCGAGGGTCAGGCCTGAAAACGCGGGATTCCACGTCTCTCGAAAGGCGAATATCGGCGTGCTCTACCCGCTCCATGACGGCGACGAGAGTTCGGGCATTGAGATTTAGATCTTCAAAGTCGCGGACTGAGGCGTGGTGGCTGGATAAAAGTTGGCAGATTGGACGCCAACGCGACCCAATTGAAGCTAATGTGTATATGAGGATTAGCCGATCGTGAGGCTGTTGGACTGTGGCAGTGGTGAAGATGATGTGCCCGGGCACAAACACTGCTTGAGTTTGCTGCGAAACGTTAGATAAACTTCAGAGATATCGCTGGATTAGTTACCGTTGAAGAGACGGTAGTGCAGTCGAATATCACGTATAGTTGTTTCCGCCAATCGATCACAAGCATCCCCCTCTCCCTCTTGCCCCATGGCCGATATACCCACTCGACTCCCAGAAGATTGCCATAAAGGACTGGGTTGTAGGCCCTGCCTATATAGGTGTTTAGAACACCATCGAGGTGGACATTCCAGAGGCCCGTGCTGAAATCCGCCTGTACGATTGAAAGTACTCTACCACAAGTATATCAATTCCAGAGTTGCTAAACGATAAGAAACTTACTGTCGGTTCGTTGCGTTGTTATTGTGCATGAAGAAGAATACCGCCGATTGCCCGTCGTCACGCATCTCCACCTCCCAAGATGTTCCATACGTGCCCGCTAGGGAGCGAAGCCAGACACGGATCCCAGTGACTGCATTATAAACATGCAACTCGGCGGGTCGCAATACCGAGAAGTATCGCCCCCCTGGGAGCAGTCGGGTCTGTTCGTTGACTGGGAAAGCTTTCGACGAAGACACAGTCGACGGCGCAGATGACTTATCAGACCAGGTTGCAGGTCCACACACAAGACGCTTGACCTCCGCGATCAGTTGCTCGGTGGTTAAGTCGTCTATGGCATGGAGGTTCAAGATATGATGCCGTGCTGAAAGACCACGGAGTAATGAGCGCTAGAGCGGCTTAGACAGCACGACGACTCGAGAGAATTTGCTGACCTGAGAATCACGGTAAGCAGGTGAACGCCAGACCACAGGTGTACAAACTTACCCTCAAGAAGGATACAACAGCGTAGATATCACAATAGGTCAAGATTTCGGAGAGCACATCTTCGTGGAGATCGTGGAAGAGCATCAGTCTCATCATCACAGCATGGCAACCTCATATATTGTCGTTTGCTGCACAGCCTTTGACAGCTTTCTGCCAGTGGTGCATGCAGATCAATGCGCAGTACTTCGTGCGACTTGGGATGTTCATAAGCGTGGCAAATTTGGGTGGTTCCAATGCTTCACGCGCGAGATGAATCAGAGAACGTCGAGGATCGGTTGAGCACCAAAAAAAAAGTTTATCGAAGCTGTGTTAATCATGAAGCATTGTGCGTGCTCAACGTATTGGGTATACGAGCTACGATCTGCCATTTAACGGCGTAGCCACCTACGACAATCCCGCCGCCCGCACCCGTCGTATCACTCTTACGTGGGGTAGATGCGCAGGGTCTTGAACGCATGGAGTGCCTCAAGCACACTGCTGAGCGCTGCGAGTGTCTCGTTGTCTGCACCCGTCATATCACCTGTACGGCTAGCAAATGCGGAGGGTCCTGAACGCGGGCGCGTCTGGAGCATATGGCTGAGTGATGCGCGGCCCTCGTCCCCATCCTTCCTCCCGATTGACCCTCTCGATCTCAATCACCAGCTCCTCGAGACGGGGTGTGGTGAGGACGTGCTCCAGCAAGTGTGCAGCGGTTGCCATGAGTGTGTGACGCGGCACGGGGCCCGGGGGCACAGAGGCGTGGAGCACGGAGCTCCGTGGGCAGTGGCGGCGTCATGAGCTGCCCAATGCGCATGTCGCGCGGGGGTCGCACGGATAACACGACACCAGGGTACGCAGCGTAGGACCTGCTGCATGCAGGCACGTGTGCAGGGAGTCCGAGTCGGAGCGTAGGGTGAGATGGAGTGCCTCGAGTGCAGGGGCCGCGAGATATGCCAGGACGTGGGCGTTGAGCATGGGGTAGCCGAGATGGACAGTGTACAGGTGTGCGAGAGGCTCGAGTACGGTGCGCTTGGGCAGATTAACGGGGCCTGTCAGATTATACTCCGCCTCAATCGTGATTTATAAATCCAGCTTAGGTTGGTTTAAACCAAATGTGTTTTTGCGGGAAGTTTGCTTAAACCGTTTAAACGATTTAAACCTTTTAAGCCAATTTAACCGTAGTATATACAGCAAACTATGTACAGTACTACGCCCCCCAGGCATTAAGCTAATTAAACCGATTAAACGATTTAAACCGTTTGAACCGTTTCAGCCAGTTCAATCTGTTTGAGCCGTCATAAGCCGATTAACCGATTCAACCGATTCAACCGATTAACCTGGTTAAACCGATTCAGCCGATTCAGCAGGTTAAGCCCGTTGCAAGATCATTCGACCTGCGAACGAGTGAGATCATTGCGATTGAGCAGGTTCAATCGGGAGACGGTAATGCTGAATTTACCCAAGAAAGTTTATATACAGGCACAATACAACGTCAACCATAAAGCAACAAATCCCATATATCCTCCAGCTCGGGAGGCGGTTTCAAGAGGATGCTGTAAACCCAATAGTTAGCGAAAATGGCTCTGAACGACTTCACACCGCGCACCATTTCACTGCCTTTTGCCCCAATAAACCCAGCACCTCCCTCACTATCCTGTGCAGCCCTGCCAAACCACCAACGGACGCAAGGCAAAAGAATTCGCGATGCTGGACGCCGCATCCGAGGCACGGGTGAACCAACGTTTGTGCGTCACGGCCGAATAGACGCAAATGGATCATGCGTTCTCTGAAGAAAGACAGGTAAGAACAGCCATGAATTTGGAAGCGGGACTCACCCGCGAGATATCGGTGCGGCACGTCGTAGGACCATAGCCAAAGGTGCGTCTGGATCTGGGTTTTGTCGCATTTCCGATACTGACGACGGCGGCGTGCTAAGGACTTGGTATGGCCAAGCTTGAACTCCAGCTTGGCCACTAAAGCAGCCGCGGTGAGCTTCCCCGCTTCGTAGTTACGGATATCGGCGGCGGGGATTCGTGTTGTAACATAAAGTTTCCCAGGACCTTCGCGCTTGTAAAGGCGGCGGCGGCGGCTTGCGAGGAGGGCGTCGAATTGCGCCTCGTAGGTTGGTAGTCGGCGTCTGGGGGAGTTAGGCGGAGGCGGCGGGGCGAACGGACGGCTACAGCGTACATGGACGCAAGCGAGTGACGTCGGAGGGAATTGAGGGCCGCGAGTGCGTGGGAGCGAGTGGTGACGACCATCCCCGCGATCCGCCTGTCGCTGGTGGTCTTCGCTGGTGGTCGTCGCTGGCAGTGATCAGCACCAGCGCCTATTCTTCTGATCCGCTGGTGGCTGTACCGGTCCGGGCCGAGCCCGCTGCCCTACCTCGCCTCCCCTTCGTCTTCACTCGGAGCCCCTCCCCTAGCCAGTCAAGCACGTCAATGAACTCGCGCTTGTTGCGACGCACGGCAGCCGTGGGAGACGTCCGACCCGCGCACGCTGCTCGCGGCCCAGTAGAGTGTACCAATCTGAGGTGTTATGGGACTGGGAGAACAGTAACGTTAGCACCACATCCCGCAAACGCCAAATGAAAACGACATACGGTATCTCTTGTGTCGCACGAATCATCCGCTTCAAGAAAATGTGAGTACGTATTGTTCACCAAGCAAAGAGATGGTATACCGTTTGATCTGTAGAATCCGCATCCATGGTAGCGTCCATATGTAAGAAGAGATCACCTTTGCTGGGGGACGTGCTACTAAAAAGAGGGACCCAGCAGTCAGCTAGCCGCAGACGGTGATGTAAACGGACCACGTACCGCAGTCCCTCCTGCCTTGTCAGTACAATCCTGCGCAGCCTCTGCCACATTCGTCGGCCACTTAGCAAACTCGGACATGGAGTAAATGATAAACATATCAATTTAATGTAATGGAAAGGCATAATTCATGTCTACGTTATCCTGCGGAAAGTATCAGTAACGCAGATAGGGTGTCAATGCAGCCTACATACAATATTCAATGTAATGGAAAGGCATAATTCATGTCTACGTTATCCTGCGGATAGTATCAGTAACGAATCGGGTGTCAAGCTACATACATTACCATATTCCCCCTAAGTCCGCTTTCGGGACTTCTTTGCGACCTTCTTCTCGGGCGCAACAACCTTGTTCTTGGGTGCAACGGTCACAGGGATTCTGCACGCGGCCTTCAGCGTGCGTCTGGGATGCCCCTCAGCCACGATTGGGTCAACCTCGGCGCGAGCCTTCTTTGAGGGACGTTCCTCAGCATCCTATTGAATCTCGTCAGTACAGCATCCACTCTGTCGGTCATCGCCGCGTACCTGGCCATCTTTAGCCGCCTTGGCTGGTCGCCCTCGCTTTCGGCCGCCAGGAGCCGGTACCGCCCCGTTGTTCTGCCAACTATTAGCGCAAGGTTTAGGTAAAAAACCGAAGGCCTACATTGAGTGCGACGTCTCCCGCACCATTACCAGCTCCAAGGTTATGGTTCTGTAATACGTATCAGCAGACAGCAACCCAGAGGTTTCCAGAATGCCTACATTGAGCGGGACGTCAGCCCCAAGATCAGTATTGAGCTCGTCCTCCTGTAATTGGTATCAGCACACAGCGAGTCAAGGATTAGCAAAATGCCTACATTGACCACCGGGCCGATACCGGCCTCGAGATCCATAACGACCTCGTCCTCCTGCAATCGCGGTCAGCACACAGCAAGTCAAAGGCGCACCATACATACATTCAGGGAAGTATCTTCCATCCCGAGATCGTCCTTCTATTGCCTGTGTCAGTACGGCGAGGCGAAGATACACTCGGACTTACCTTCTTCCCCTTCCCATTCGCCTTCTTCTTCCCCTTCCCTTCGCCTTTCCTTTCTTCTTCGCCTTCTCCTCCTCCTGCTCCTGCTCCTTCTCCCCCGCGCCACCAGCATCACCCGCACCATCCCCACCGTCTGCCCCTTGAGCCTCAGTGATGAAGACGAATCGGGTTTCGAGACCTATGAAATACTCGGCCCAGAGCAGAGCAGCTGCACCCTTCACTGTGGCCACCGACTCCATGTCCATGGGCAGGGTAAAGCGAGTTTCATCGTAATGGAGGGCCGCCCCATTCCAGCTGAATGGCTCAGCAGGTCGGAAATGTGCTGACAGGTCAAGATTCGTCAGAGATCATCCTTGAATTTCATCGTCATCACGTACCCCATAGACGCTGAATGAATTCCCGCAAAATTGATGCGACCACTGTGGCCGGCGTCGCGTCGAGATCCAGCTCGAGGAACAAGGGAGTCCCATCTCCGTCGAGCGGTATTTCGTGCTCCACAACTGCTGCGAGCCGGGGCGCTGCCAGAACAGTGTCACCAGGATATTGAGGGGTGTAAACAAAAGACTCACGAGGAAACACAGATTCTAGATACTTTCTGAACGGCCCCATTACAGCCGGCTCCCAGTCAGGCATAGACTCATCGAAGAACTTGGCATTAGCGTCGCTATGGGCCGAGGAGCTGCATCACAATAATCAGACGACAATATGCGACGTGCTTCAGTTACTCACTATCCGGAAAACAACTGGCACTTCGGAGTCCGACCTCCGTACAGCAGTGTGAGGGTTATAGGCCCGAACAGCCCGCTCTTGACGAAGCTGTCCATATCAAACCAGATGAAGTCCATGAAGGACTGCTGGTTAATTCCTATGTCGTGCTGTAAAGTCTCTGCCCGTACAACGTAGTCCTCACGCTCCTCGTCTGTAAGCGCATCCCAGATCTTTTTTTTGCATGGCTGGTAACACTCGATCACGTGGTGCGCACCCTTCTCCTTGGCTGCGGCAGTGGCAGCGATCATGGTCGTCAGCTTCTTCTCAATCTCGAACAGCCTCTTCACCGTCAAAGTTGGGCGTTGGAAGAAGCTTTTGCCGCTTGAGGCTGCGGGGCGGTGGCATTGGACGCACGAGGAACTGGAGCGCCATTAGCCATGGCCTTCTTCACGGCGGTGCCGCGATTCTTGAATTTGTCCTTCACACGCTGGAAGACGAGGAGTCAGTACCTGCTCTGCCCTGCGCAACCCTAGAACTTACACTGAGCCACTTCTCGAGTGTCCCGCCATGGACAGGATCTTCCTCTTCACTTGCGAGGTGGCCTTTGAACAAAGGGGAGTTGAGGATAGTATTGGCCGTCGTTGCCTTCCAATTCGCAGGGCTCCCCACCAGTTGGTCGAAGGCGTCGAAGTAAGTTGCTATGTGGGCGTCCTGCTCGGGAGTGAATGGAGAACTGCGGTGAGACGGCGCAACACCAAATGCACGTCCTCTAGCTATTTTTGCGCTTATAAACACATCATTAAGAAGTGCAGGATAGCTTCAGTGTTATACAAACATATCTGTATACCTGAACTCTGTTAGGTGATATAAAGGAGAGTCAGAGCGAGCTCCGACTACTGACTGTAGTATTCAGAGCACAACCGCGGTGACGCCGCGGCGTGTTGTACTCTGAATACACTACCAAGGAGATATACCCATAACCGCCTATAACCTATTCAAGGGATTTATTCCTATAAAAGCGACCCAGAGACTTCATAGATGAAGTGGCGAGACTTAACATGTTGCGCGGTACATTAAACTGCGTAGGAGAGCCGCCGCGGTGCCACCGCGGCGCCTCTCTGCCAAAGACATAGTTGTGTTAACGGTTACACTATGGAGGAAAGCGGCCGCGGTCCTACCGCGGCGTCCCATAACTGTGTATAACCTACCGCGGAGCCTACTAAAGGCCGCAGTCGAGCATAGACCCATCGTTACCCTAAGACAGGGAACTGCCAAAGCGATCGGACGATCACGTGGCGCCGCGGCGCGACGCGACCTGTCAAATCAAAGACACACAAGTCCTAATTCGGATTCTAACGATCGGATTCAGGCACTCCGGTACTTCGCAGGCCAAGCACTGCCTGCGGCCGGATCCACCAAAGACAAGCACGAGGAGGAATGTATTGAAAAGGCTGGGTTCAACCCCGGCCGGCGCGGCATCGTACTGCGGGTGCGGAAGGCACCGCGGTATTGCCAATATACCAAATATAGACCGCGGGGTCAAAACCAACGATCTCCCGGCACCAAGAGCATGCGGGATCAACGAAGAACCATGAGGAACGAACCTACATGACCAAGCACCACATCTCAGTTACCATATCTAGTTTATCTCCTTTCGTTTGTACTATTACTATAAAAGCAGCCTGTAGAACCCGCATACAGCCAGTTCATCGCACCGTCTATCGCGTGGGTGTCCTCAGGCATATTTCGCGGAGATTCGTTTACTATCTCTGTTTGTAACTTGTCTATAAATTGAAGTTGGTTGTTGGCTCGAATTGTCAAGCAAGGGACTCATCAGTTAAGCTTCAAACGGTTAACCACCTGAGAATTGGTTGTGACTTGTCAGCTGCTTTGCCTTCACACTCGTCAGGGAGAGTCCTGTCATTAGCTGTTGGATCGATTAGTTGGACTTTGCAATCAACGCTTAAGCCGTTACTATAAAAGTGAAGGAAACGTCCCTAAACGAGGACAAGTTTAGGTCTGCTGTACGGAAGAGTCCTGCAGTAAAGAGAATTGCCAAGGAAGAAACAGCTTGCCTCATTATAGCAATTGGAATTGGCCATTGCTGGGGATATTTTGTGAACACCAAGTACAAACTCTGCCCTGAAGTGATAGAACTATCTTTATAGTCACTACCTTCTTGTATCCGTCTCATACAAACGTTCATCCAACGCCGCGGCGGAAAGATAACTGCTGTAACTTGCCAAGTGAAGTGCCGCGGGGACTGTGTTAGTGCCTCATAGTACTTGTTTCGTTGTTAACTGTACAATCCAAACCTGCTGGCCGCATACTACGGTCCGGACCCGAACTCACTAAGGATTGCGCTAGTCTTTTGGGAGTGATAAGATATCGTTTGTGTGGTTTTAGTGTTGTTTCCACAACACGCTATAACTAGCATATTCAAGACGTATTGTAAGCGCACCGTTTCAGCGGCCCATAGTAAATAAGAGGAGGAACAAAAGGTTAAAAAGATGCACTCTGTACTTATACCACCACCGCAAACAATGGGACAACCCTTTAGGACAACGCTTTGAGCTTTTCCGGCGGTGGCATAACCTAAAAATAAGCGGATGGTGGCACAAGTTCAGCGGGGGAGAAACTGGGATGGAGGGAAAGACTCACTTTTATTAGACACAAAGTCTCCCTTCCCAGCGATCCCCGTGGCTCAGCAGAAGCTCGTTTGCTGTTCGGTTTGGAGCTGAAAGGTCGGTCGAGCCAGTTCAAAATGAGATGAAAGTAAAAGAAACAGTAACATTTATAAGGAAAATCACATCAAGATAGGTATAACGGCCGTGCAAACGCCTGCCGCCGACATGAAGTCGAGGCCTGGGCTGGGTGACATCTAGTCAACCCGAATGAAGAAGAGTAATAGGTACAATGGCGAGAGCGATAGGTAGAATGGCCGTTGGAAAAAGTAGAAATCAGTCAAGTCGGGCCGACCTCAAGTCTGGCGGAGAAGCACAGGAGCCCGACATCAAGTCAAAGGCTGGGCTGAGCGACATCAAGTCAACTCGGTTCCGGTATGGCTCTTGGCTACTGCTTGAGAAGTCTCAATCAAATAAGATTCATAAGATATAGTATTACGACTTACTGAATGAATGCTGCGTCCAATTCATCGTCCAATTCGAGTCAATTTGAGGTCCTGGGTTTCTGAACTGAAGGGAACACTCATGAGAATTCTGTTCCAGTTCCAAACAAGAAAAAAAACCTGAAAGAGAGAGAAAAACAGCGGAAAAGGCGCTGGAGTCTTGTCTTGTGCTCGTGGGCTGAATTGGGTCGGGTCTTGGTCAAGTGCGAGGCAGTGGAAGCAGGTGGAGGGGAGCAGATGTAAAAGACCGCCTGCCAAGCAGGACGGCGGGCGGCGGGAGAGGGAGGGTGGATGGAGGTGGCAAGAGCTGTGAGGCGGCAAGCTGTGACTGTCACCCTTGCCAGCTTGTCAGCTGCTACTCTCACAACGTGTCGCGTCGTCAATGCACAACAGAGCCAAACTTGACTCTTTTTTTTCCCTCTCGCGCTCTCGTCTAATTCTTAATGCACAAATCTCGGGGTATTCAAAAATATTTGACGGTTTCCACATCTACGACTCAATCCCATACAGAAGTCATTATGTAGTCGTAAATAATATCCGTGGTTAACTCGAAGTGAACGGAGTTAAACCGAAGTGGACAAGGTGTTCTTCTATAGGCATAAATCCACTGTATTCAATGCACGTACTCATTCCACCTGCCCAATCTACTCTTGTCAACATTGGCGCGGCACACCAACAGAGTCTCCTTAGCTCCAACATTGATAACGGTCCCCCATCCAAACGACGACCATTGTGCGTGCTTGGCCCTCGACTTGCGCAAATAGCGGTTCAACTGCATCTTGGGGTGAAGGTGAATCGTCTCCAGGGCATTTCTATGGTCTGAAAGCCTGATCCAGCCGTCTTTCGGCCGTGGCAAGAAGATTTGCAGGGGATCTGCGCCATCCTTGCGAGGTGCAATTAGTGTGGAAGCTGCCCTGTTGGGGGCGAGACTCACCGCATTCCATGAAACTAATAGCATCCGGGGACCAGTGATCTTCTGGGGTGCAAGAAGCTGGGGAGGCAGCTGGGCCGGGTGCTTTCCAAGCTCGTTTCCGAGAAGCCGAGCAGGGGGAGGAAGGGAGTTCTTTTTAGTGCGTGTACGGGCCATGGAATCGGAAGGAGAGAGATGAACGTACCTCAGTGGCATGCCTCTCTTTTATACAACCTGTAACGCTTTGAGTCCGATGCTTTGACACCATTCGAGCTTCTTTTGGAAGCAGCCACCCTTCCGAGTGCGAGTTCGAATGAGGGGCGCCATTCCACGCCGACCCCCAAAATCAACCAACTTCCGCCGACATGCAGTCAGGCGGGTCAGCTCGCGACATGAAGTCAGCGAACAAGAATGATTTTATTTGGTTTGGTTTACTTCTAACGCTATTGCCTTCTTGCGGGTGGCTCGAAAAGGAAACACTACAATTTTGCCCTTCATTTCAAGATTGCTATTATACTACATTTCGAGAGCTGTATATTATGTTACATTCATTTAAGAGACGTGAGACGCATGGGAATGACAGCAGCACGTCCAAAGTATTCGTAAAAGGCCTGTGTATAAAAAAGGGGTACATCGCGCTCCAATTCCTCCATATCAGCTTTCGACCAGCCGTCCTCCCGTCGCACACGTTGATTAACACCCGCCGGATGGCTGCAGACGGTGCGCCAGTTGAGCATAAGCACAGCTAGACGGCGGTGATATCGGTGACACTCCTCAATCTCCAGCGCAGCCAGCCCCCGCTGGCCCAACTGGAGCGGAATCCCCAGCAACATTCCGCCCGCGAAGCACATCTCGACCTCGTCCTTACGATCCCGCCCCGAGGCGCGCTTGTCGAGAGCGAGGAGCTCGAAGCGGAAGTTGGTTTCCGCCAGGTCCCAAACAATCTCCCGAGCTTGGACGACGGTGTAAGTGGGGACTGAGTCCGCCGGTACAGGGAAGCCATGAAGGTGGTCGATGCTGCAGGCCGCCAGGCTTGCCCCGATGATGCCCATGAGGGAACGACTATTTTTCGTACGCTTGTTGCTCCCTCCCTCCAAACGTCCCTCGAGAATTTCGCGCCATTCCTGCGATGAAAGACACGTCGCAGTCCCATCAGGATTGGCGATCCTATACTGGAAAACATCGCGGAGCAGCGACCAATGGTGCAGAAACGACTGGCGCGGAGCTGGATTTTGAGCGGAGACGAGGAGAGCCGGCTCTGGCACAAGGTAATGTCTGTCGGAGGGACGAGCCTTGGAGGGGAGGGAAACATCTACTACACGCAAGGCTTCGGCCCAAGCGGGGATCGAGGGTGGCATTTGTTCTGCTTCGACTACCTGAAACTTATTGGGTCGTTGCCCTCCGCTTGGGGGCAGACTTCAGGCGTCTATCGGTAGGAGCGTCTATGAAAGCGTCAGAACCGAAGCCGGCAAAACAGTGAACTCGTACGTACATGGTTGGTACCGCTGGGCACGGACACCGCTCTGGGAGCGACTGGCCCCATGGCTTGGTGGCAAAGGGGCCGGCTGGGGAGTCTGCACCGGAAGGGCGGAAGGCGGGCTGTCGTCCGCAAAAGGGTCACGATACCACGACACAAACCGTGAAGCACGTGCCATAGCCTTGAGTTTCTCCTCGTGGTTTTTCCCGGTGTAAAGCGCCGGGTGCTCGGGCAAAATGTCTTGCATGACAGATCCGGGCACCTGGCGAAGCTCAACCACCGCCAGAATGTTTTCCTCGGCGAAGACGTAGGTGGGTCGGAGGAACCAGAATGGCAGTTTCGCACTGAAGAGGATTTGGGCGACGCGAGGTTCGGAGGTGAACGCGCCCATGCACGCTGCGATGGGCACCGAATCGGCTTGCTCCTTGAAATTTTCCATCCGAGGCTTGTAGACCGTCATGTAGTTAAGTAACACGTCGAGCTCCAGGTACATGCGTTGCACGCAGGTCACTCCGAAGACCATCTGCTCGTAGGTCGATGGTAGGTCCTGCAGCCGTTCCAAAGAGAGCACCATTGACAGAACCAGTTCAAGAAAAAGCGGGTTACGGTCGCTGCGGTCGCTACAATAATCCTTCACCACCTTTGACATTTTTTCCACAGGGCCAATCAGGTTGGCAAGCTTGTGGAGCGCAGCCTGCCAAGCCCTCTCGTGCTCGTGCTACTGGGGACGAAGTCGCTGGGCTGCGGGTTCCACCACATAACAGCGATATTAGCTCGTGCATCCGGTTTTGGCATGGCCGCCAAGTGACAAAACGTCTCGCTGTAGAGTTGAGGCCAACAGGATGGGTCGTCAATCCCGTAGCGCATATCAAGGCGCACAGAAACATTGAAGGGTTGGACCGGTGGCACCGGAATGTAGTCGGTATTTGTGGTGATGAAAAAATGTTCAGCGCTGACCTGAGCGATGGCACCTACACGGCCGTCGAACGGCCCGAGCCTCGCTAATTGTCGCGTCAATACATGTCGTCTTTGAAAAGCCCCACAACGTACCATTCAAATCTCGGTTCTTCAGCAAGTCAAGCTCCATGATGGACCCCTCAAGTCGTGTACCCCTTCAATGTCGAAGTGCAGGCTGTGGAAGGGCACCGACTTAGAGTCAAGTGCAGGTTGTGCGTTGTGGAAGGCACCGACTTTCAGTCAAGTGCAGGAGGTTGTAGGAGGCCCGACTTGCAGTCAAGTTTTGAAAGTTGGTGGCGAGAGCAAAATGCGTGATTGGTCACAGTCCGTGACCACGCTCTGAGTCAGCCACTTACGAGCCCCGTGACTGCGACGCATCGCGTCGCGTCCCAAGAACCAAGCCAAAAGAATTCAACAACACAAGAAAGAAAAGAGAAGGTAGTTCATTCGAGATCTGGAAAATAAAAGACATGTATAAATTGTTCGTAAGCTATGGTTCACTTCTTCCATTGTCGCAACTTCGCGTCCTCCACCTCCTCCTTGGCCCAGAACTCTCCTTCTCTCTTGAAATAGTCGGATGCGAACGGTGCTTTGGAGGATCCTTGTGGCGCTCTGGAGGATCCTTCAACAAACTCGGGAAGCTTCCGCTTGCGCGCATTCAAACTCGACCCTCCGCTCTGGGAGGACGAGGCGGGGGTGGAGGATGAGGCAGGGGTACGTGAAACAAACTGGATCTCGTCGTCGTCGATGAATTGAGATACCACCTCAACATTGTCGTCCGAGTCGGATATCACTTCGAAGTCGTTGTCGGTGTAGAATTCTTCGTCTGCATCGGAGGGTGAGGATTTTTAAACCAGAACCAGAACATGATATAAACTCACCGGCACCGTCCTTTGTGGATTCTGCATCGTAATCTAGACTCCATTTGTAAGATTTTGAAGCCCTGGACCACGTATAAACTCACCGTTGCGGGCGTCGTCAGAATTATCGTCGTCTTGATTGAACTTGTCAGAATTGTTGGAATCATCGTCGTCTTGATTAATCTTTCTCAGAATTTGAAAGCCTTGGCAATGTATAAACTCACTCTCGCGGTCGGCGGAATCATCGTCGTCTTGATTTAAATTTGTCAGGAATTAAAAGCCTACACACTGGGTATAAACTCACCGTCATGGTCTTCGGAATCATTGTCATCGCTTGATTAAATTTGTCAGAATTTAAAAGCCTATACCGTGTCAAAACTCACCGCAGGTCGCTGATGCCTGAACTTTGGCAACCCAGGTATTGATATCGGGACAGGAGTCATCACCGATGGACGCCCTCTGTACAACATGAATCCCCCCCGGCCCATCATGTTGATGGGTTCGAGGGTCTCGGCTCCCATGCCTTCGCATAAACGCAATAGCGCATATACCGTAAATGCTCAGAACCAGCAAGTCGCACCTCCTCAGCGATCTTCAATGTATCCACCTCAAAGTTACCCAGGAAACGCACGAAAACGGCACGTATCTTGGGTTTCGCCTCTGCTGCGTCGAAGAAAACGAGTTGGATGAGACGGGCTGAGTGATGCATGAGAAGGTTGGATGGCGGAATGGCGTCACTTACTTGGCTGCCCGATGGTATTGTAGGCCAGGGCGCTGTATTCGTCGAGCTCGACCTCTGTGGTTTCCTCCGCACCCGCTTCCAATTTCTTCGTACTGGCGGCAACAGCTTGGACCTTGGGTTTGACTTTGGCCTTTTCCTTGCCTGTGCAAGCGACTCAGTTCAGTTCTAAAATCGGCATAGGAACTTACCTTGAGTTAAGCGGCTGATAGCGGTGGCTTTCGGTTTGCCTGCAGTTATGAATCAGCACAATACAACTAGGAAAACCACAAAGCCGTACCATTAACTGGTTGTTTCGCAGGAACCTCGGCGGTGACTAGAGAAGGAGGCATTATAAAAAAGCCCTCCAGGGAACAAGCGGACATCACATACCACGACGTTTCTTCGCAGGAACCTTAGCGGTGACTAGAGACATAGGCATTATTAAAAAAAACCCTCCAGCGAACAAGCGGATACCACATACCACGACGTTTCTTCGCGGCACGCGCACCCTCAGCGCTCTCGTCGGAAAGTATACCTTCAGTGCTCTCCCACGCCAACTTGGCTGCCCGCCCACGACGGCGTGCCATCTGTCGGGCTGCTGCAAAGTTTTGGAACAGTCAGTTGGGCCCGGCCGCAGCATTAATGACACACATACCATCTGGATGCAGCCTGCGCGCCTCCTGTTTCACCTCAGATAGACCCTGTGCGAGTATCCTTGCACGCTCGAGCTCCACGCTGTCACTATATGTCGTAGCGCACTTCATATTCTGGCCAGCCGGTTTGACGCACTGGATGATTGTGGGTCAGATAGATGCATGTCAAACAACAATAATAATAGCGCACTAACATAGACGCTGTACTGGGCTGTCCGACCAATCGCTCCCTGCTTCTTACCACCCGTGAATATCTGAAGCAAATGCCTGAAACCGAAGTCGCAGTTTCTGAATTTTTCGAGGAGTTCGTCCGAGGGAGGTCCAATGGCTTCGACAAGAAACAGGACAGCAGGGGTGGCGCTGTCAGGATCATCAGGATTGTAGGCCATCTCGAGAACGTATGCGGCGAGGGAATATCGGACGTCGGACGACGAGACTCACATTTATATAAATGTCCCATTATTGTCTCGGCGAAGGTCTCAGCACCAACATCCCGGACAATAATTGGTCCGCATCTCAAAACAGCTAGAACAAGAGAGTGCGAAGTCGACATCTCAGCGATCAACTGGCCAATTGTCTCGGTGGTGATTGCAGCACGGAAGAGGGCTAGATGGTTTTTCTTGGAATTAGGAAGATCATTTGGGCGGTACAGTACACTAGCAGAGCATGATAGCTCAATATGCGCTCGTCCTGGCATTTGGGATCTATAACTCACCTTACTTGGCGACAAACCGTTATTTGACAGCAGATGTGAGATCTTAATGCTTGTATTGACCGACTGGAAGTCAGGCCTAGCCGACGTGAAGTCAAGCGAATGGTGACATGAAGTCAGCCAAGAGGTGAAGTGGACTTCAGAAAGATGGAGATTCGACACTGCCACAACGGATCAAATGCCGAAACCACTCTTTGCTTTTACTCCCAACCAATTGGTTGACTTTAGGTCGCCTCCCGCAGTTGACTTCATGTCATCCTGACTTCAGGTCCCCGAATTGTAATAAGCTACTATTAAAGGTCGCCTAACCCGTAATTTCCTCAGCCATTTTTTGAACAGCAAGCACATTGGAGTTCATCATGCGAGGTAATGTCCATGTATATATGTATCTTCCTAGCACACTGAGATTTGCTTTTCCTCGGACCTCTACCATCGAGCTGCGTGTTCCTATTTCTTTATATATTTATTTACACAGGAAGGATGCATTTGGACTTTAATTGACGGGTGTCCCAGCGCGCGGATTTATCTTTAGAATTGAGTTGCTAAGTTGATTGTACAATGACACAGTACATAGATTATTTGGAAATTGAGCACGAGGGATCTGTGTAATTCTACCAGTTGACTGCGTTATTCACGATTAACTCAATTCTGGTCTTTAATTTTAAGATTTTTGGGAGAACGTAAGAGTGTAGAGCGGATTGAATTTGTGAGGCATGAATACATGTATGGGAAGTACAACTATATCCTACGCCTGTTCGCCATCCGAGGGTTCAACCTCCTCCAGGTCGGGAACATCATCATCGTCCGGGGCGTCGTCGGCCAGAACAGAGGGCGCTAGAGTTAAACGTGGAGTGGGGCGCTCCTGTAAGTTGAAGGCGTATTGGCAGCTGATATCGTAGGAATTGATGCATGGGAGACGGTAATCGTGAGGCCACATATTGAACACCACTGGCGGCACTGGAGCTGACCCTGACAGGGCGCGCTTCTGCAAGTTGACGGCGAATTGGCACCTATCGCACGGGCTGATGGGGTGGTAATAGTGAGTCCCAATATTAATCGAACTTCTAGGCATTCAACGTACCAAAGATTCATGTCATTCAAATACTGTAAGGCCGTCTGCGCATCTTCGTACATCTGAACCAATTTGTTGCGCCACTGCACGGCGTCCTTGATGCCGCTGGTTGCCTTCTGGTTCTGCACGAGACCGGTGGCGGCGACCTTGCGATTTCGCTCGAGGTAAACCAACTGGAGGTCCATCACCTCGATCATCTTCCAGGCGTTGCAGCTCTCTTCCATGCACCCTGAAACTGATTTAGTCCTCGCACATACAGAGAGGCATACGACGCACGCATTTGTTTGGATGCTGTCCAGCACCCTTCGTACGGGGAAATATCCCTTGCATCACCGGGTTTCGTGGTTCCGGTAAAGTTGCCGTCGAAGGTGGTTCAGTTAGGTCCTCGATACAAGACCAGTGGCTGGGCTGGGGGATATCAGTCACGGACGAACAAAAATCAAAGGGTTTTGGCGCACAAAGGTGAGAAGAGCTCATTTCTTAGGGACGGGCGGTTAGAAAATCCTCTGATCCAAAACAACATTAAGTATTAGTTGTTGGCCTATCGGCTGGTCTACAAGATCAGTGGTCGCGATCGATCTTTATTCTTTTGTTATTCTTCGCCGGCGGAGAGGGGAAGTGGACAACTAACCAAATGGACGATCACTTTGTTATTGTTCACCGGCGGAAGTACAAGCACCATTAGTTTCTTCGGCCGGTGTTCTGTCAGGGATAGGGATCCCCACCGTAACCGTACAGAACCGTATACGGTTACGGTTATACGGGTGACCGTAACCGTACCGTATGGTCCTCTGGCTGGCCTCATACGGTTACGGTTTGCCACCGTACGTATACCGTATGATCCCGTATTTATACGGTCCGTATATGGCGTATTACGACCGTAAATTGGAGAGCCTCCACCAAGGTATTGACAACGATGGGGGAATGGATGAACCTCTAATAAATTAGTAATAAATTTGAGACACCCGGTATACAGTTCCGAACGGACTCTGGGGTGGCGGTATAACTCTTATCGGTTGGCGCGTCCTGTTATTTTGAACAGGAAACTATCCAAATTGTGATGTGGCTGAACTATTACTCTTGTTTGAAGTTCAAAAACATCTCCAGGCACTGTAAAAGACACAAAACATGTTTTTGCGAGTTGCAGCATCCTGTTAATTTTCAATTTATTTATTGCGCACATATACGACCGTATACGGTCGTATTGACCGTAAAGTCCACCGTACCGTACCGTAAGAGCCTCCGGGCCATCTTTACGGTTACGGTTACGGCCGGTTGGCACCCGTAAATCGGCGTAATGTATACGGTCGTAACCGTATACGGTACGGTGGGGATCCTAGTCAGGGATAGGTGTTGATTCGGAGGTCTCGACCATTGACGACGCGTCAATCGCGACTTGGAAGTCAGCATTCCCGCCGACTTGAAGTCAGGCATGGTGGTTAGGACAAGGGAGAGTCACTGTGACATGTCACACATCTGATCAGACTTTGATCCGCGGCCTGTCTCTTGCTTTGCTCTTGCTTTCATTCTCCAAGTCGGCATGCCTGACTGCAAGTCGGCCTGCCCTGTCTCGGTTGACTTCAGGTCGCCCTCCATGTTTTGACGGTCCCAGCATAACGGTTCTCCGCTCGTATCCCATTCCAGGGTCCAAGCAACGACCAAGCAACAACCACAGTCCAAGCAACGACCACTGACCACGGTCAAAGCAATGGTTATTCTTTGTATTAGGTGAGTCAAACACTATTTAAGACGTGTTCTACTAAACTCTTGTACCCCAATTCTTGACGACAGAATCATTTACTCCAAACCATTTACTCCAAACATCCATGCCCGCCGACGATACATCCACCAACCTCTCCACGCCGCATTTGCCTATTACCGATGCCAACAAGCACCGGCATCGCACCAATTTGCCGACGGACCGATACCTGGACTTTGACAAGCCGATGTGAGGAGTTATCTGGGTGAAGGTGTGTACCTCCCTCCGTGTGCTTTCATACGTCGTGTTGACGGATCGTCAGGACAACGAACCCCATGCTCAGGTCACGCTGTACCCGCGCGAAGACATGCGCATTCGTCTTTCCGACCACAAAGTCGCCCTCGCTGAGGTAGGGTTTGAGAAGGGGAAAGGTCCGATTTGCATCTATTCCGAGGATGCGAGACGGCAAGCCGGCTGGTACACTTGTAATTGGGACACTCCAATCCACGTCCACAAGGTTGGCGACGTGCTTATGCTTACTTATGGGCACGTCAACGAGATGCTGGATTTTACTACCGTCGGACACTTTTGCGTTGTATAGCCCGTACTTCCCCCGTATTAATTGAAGTGCATTACCCATGATAAACTGATCCTTAACTGATCGTATCTTTTCCACCGATCAAGCACTTATTGTCAACGACTCCTATTGTCTCATATTGTCTCAGGTAGGCGACTATATCAACCTGTTGCGATGCTTCTTCACACCACATCCTCCAGATTTCCTTCTACGACTATGAGCACCTCAAGCCAAAACGATGGGTCCCTCCGGAAGCAAATCCTTGCTCAGCGCGAGGCTGAGGAGGTACAGATTCACGCCCAGGAACAGCGACTGTCTAAATTGGCTGTCGACCTGTGGGTCCGTGGCTTTCAACGCAGTGAGTCTGCATCATTATCTGTTTGTGACGAGGAAACTCATATGTACGCCGTAGTGGATGAGCAACTCCCTGCTACTAGCGCTTCGGAAAGGCCCGATGAAATCGCGCGAGGTCAGTGATTTCAATGAAGCGGTGTCGTGATTTGCCAACGGCTGCATTACAGACAACGGAATACCCAAGCTGCACGTCCAAGGTCATCAAGAGGAGGGGTCGTACCATTTGTACGACTGGATGATGACGACGTTCTCAGAAGATCCGGCGGCGTGGGTCCGCTTCAGAAGGCCCACGATGGAATCAGCATTCGAACACTATTGCCATACGCGGCTTGATTTACGGGCGAAGAATGGGGACTGGGTCTGGGACGAGGAGATTCCGGAGCTCGTCGATTAATATTGTCTTCTGTCGATGGAATTATAGTTTTGTGGTTCACTAGGATGTGTAGTTCAATTTGAGTACTACCATGAGATACGTTGTATAGCCTCTGTATGAATTGAAGTGCATTACATCTCAATGCGACGTCTCGTCTGAGTTAATCTACTGTCTGGATTTTAACTGAAGCATCAAGCGAAATTCCTTGTGCGACTTGGTTGCAGTCGTGAGACTTGCAATTCAATTCAAGTTGGGCTCGGGCCGGAAAGCGCGAGTCAAAACTGATGGCATCAGATGCTTTCCTTCCTTCAACGACCATGAACGCCCGACCGTGGTTGACTGCATGTCGCCAGTCTCGCTTGACTCCAAGTCAGCTTACTTCAAGTCGCCCCCTCGAGGGCCTTGGCCATCAGGGCAGCGCTTTGATGGTTTAGTGACGCTTTGGTTCGGCGGGTAAACGGTGAGTTAGCAAATACTGTACCGCCATGCCTCCGCCTGCCCATAGATTGAACTTCCTCACATTCATATTGTTCCCCCCAATGACTACCATCCCGCTACCGGTACCGATACAGCCTATCGCGCGGGCTTTGTGAGTTTTCAAAACAGGATTGACGCACGCTTTGACCGCCTTCACTGTATTGTATCGCCTGTTGATTCTTTGCCAGTACGCTTTGACCGAATCCTTGTTAAAAAGGCTCAATTGGCCTCGGAACTCAGCCTCATTCATTATGGACATGAATTCAGTTGGTCAGTATTTTTGCATTTATGGTACCCAATTATTTTGACTCGTCCTTCGCTTTAGATGATCTTGCAATGGCGCATCAAGCAGATAGTTAACATTCCTCTCCTTTTCCTAGTCAATTTCCCTGATTCTGTTGTTCAGGTATGCACGTCTGGACTGATTCCTCGACCGATGGCTCGACCGATTCATCCGAAAGCTCAGAGGGTAATATTATTGCCTGTACTCAATTATACTTGCTCACCCTTCGCTATAGCGGAGCTCTCATCTGAAGACGATGATGGTTTGTTATTCGGTGGTATCTAGGGGTCGATTTCCTGATCCTGTTGTTCAGATATGCAAGTCTCGTCTGGAGAGGAAGAAGGTCAGCATTATTGCCTTGTCTGGCGTTCAACCCATTGACCTTTCAATGTAGATTACTTTCATACAGGCCCAGGTGTGTTATTTTGTCCAGTTTTGGAGTCGATTCCTCTGACCTTTCTGCTCAGTGATGAGCCCCGCCTCGTCCAACGAGTCTGGTGACGAAGGTAGGTCTCTCATGTTTGTCATTCTTCCTACTGATATTCAGGATGATTCTTTCTGGTCAGACATGAGCAGCGCATCGACTGACTCTCAGGAAGGTCCGTGATTTTTTGTCGTTTCGTTTGTCCATAGCTGAGGTTCGAGACTACCTTCCAGACTTTTATTTAATGTCTACGTACTGGCCACAGCCGTCCGAGAGGCCAGATGCCACGAGTGCGTGACACTTCATTGGGATTCTTGGCCGCGGGGTCGCTGACATTTGGCCAGGACGCTTCATTCGTCTCGTCATCCACGACACGGCGTACCTTCCAGGACGGCACGTTAGGTTGTGGGTTCCCAGGGCACGCTCGATGTGGTTTCAAAACTACGATACCTGGAATATCCTCCATGGCCGTATCTGGAGCGAGTTCGACTTCTACTCTGTTCCGCACAGGGAGTATCAATCGTTCCCCTCGCAGACATCCTTGGACATGCTTGGCCGCGGACGCATCCTCATTTGTGTCAGGCATGACTTGCTCCGGCACGAGTGCCCTGGACTCCGGAGATGGGAGCATCGGGCTGTTCTGTGGGCTGGGTTTTATCCCGAGCTCTTTGTGGAAGGAACTGGCTCTTCCGGCGACCCTTATATCGTCTCAGACTAGCTATTGTGTCTTCCAATAGTTGAAGTCCCCACTTGTAATACCGCGAGATTGAATTATGAATTACATGCGTCATAAAATCAACCGTACAGCAATTTATATCAAGAACCGACACTTCCTTTGTGCAAATTAAGTGTTTTGATTGCAAGGGAACGACTGGGTGAGTTGCCTGTTACACTGATCATTGCCGGTGACCTTATCAAATAAAGCGAATGTGTACCGCCACGATCATCCAGTCATGGTGCACTACCTTGCGGCTGTTAAGTTTTTTTTTTTTTGTTCTGTGTTTGAATTTTCGAGACGTGGCCTATACTAATTGGAAATGGCAGCCAAAGTATTCGACGAAGACTACGATTCACAAAGCTATTACGATGGTAAGATTGTTCAAAACGTCGTCTTTTATTTGAATTTTAACTGTGACCGATACGCACAGGCAAATATATGCAACATAAGCTCGAATCCATGTGGTCCACCACTACGAGTATCTGGAAAGGAAGATAGGATGGAACCGACCTCGTAGATGGTCCAGCCCGTTTCCGCGACGCCCTTCTTTGTGGTCCAGGGAAATGTACGAGAAGAAATTACGCGATAGGGGAACTCTGTTTAATGATATATATATTTTTGGGGAGCATTTTGCGCCTAAAATCACTGCCTACAGTCACAGGGTGAAATTTGAGATAGCTTTCAACGTACAGTAAGGCACCATTTACCTATACAACGTCTGGGACTTCGCCAATCTTGAACTACGACAACGTGAACAAAGTCGAGACGGATAGTGCAAACACTACAATTTCCAGTGAAAAAACTGGGCGGTAGAACAGCCGCAATATATTTTTGGTTTTCATTTCTGTTTTAAAAAACTGTGAACTGTGGACGCAGGACGTGTTATTTGACAGTGTTTACTCTTCACCACGCGTTGGACACGTGGGAAGGTTAGCAATGTGACCTGGTGACACTGGTAACACTCCTGCCACCGCTCTCACCAAACTCCACCTCCATCCCGATGTTCTCGCTGTGGCTGCCCGCTTTCGTGTTTGGCGGGCGGCGTGGCCACTCCGCACCACCGCCTGTGTTCCCTCCCGCCTCTGACTAAGACTAGACCGGACACAAGACGGCCTAGCGCACGACACGACCTCCTCCAGCGCCTTCTTGGCATTTTTCTTTCTTTTCAGGTTTTTTTTTTTCATTTGTTGGTTGGAACGCAACAAATACTAACGAGGATTACCTTCAGCACAGAAACCAGGACCTCAAATTGAATCAAATTGGACAGTAAATCGGACGCAGTATTCATTTGGTAGGTGGGATTTCATTCCTATATCTTACGACTCTTATTTGATATAGACTTCTCAAGCAGTAGCCCAAAGCCACAAGAGCCACACCCACATGGGAGTTGACTTGATGTCGCTCAGCTCAGCCCTGCCTTTGACTCGATGTCGGGCTCCTGTGCTTCTCCGCCAGACTTGATGTCGGCCCCGCTTACATATACTGTTTTCTAACGGCCATTCTACCTATTACTCTTTTCATTCGGGTTGACTGGATGTCGCCCAGCTCAGGCTTCGACTTCATGTCGGCGGCGGGCACTTCGACTCTTTGTCAGCAAACGGTCTTTTTTTCTACATACCCTTTTACCTTCTACCTGCGTGGACGGTCACTATACGTATCTTTCCTTCCGTCTTTGCCTTATTTTATTTTATTTTGATTTAGTTTTTTTTTTGTTCCTGGGGGTGGATGGCGAACGGGGCTTCATTGGTACCCAGGCAGCTTATTCTTTGTTTGGGCTTGGGGCGAATTATGGGGATGCTGCACTTCGGTACGTGACAGCCTGATTTTCTTCGACCCCGCTAATCAATCACTGTAGTGATCGATCGCCTTTATTGTCTTCCATGTCATAAATTACCCAATAAACCACGCTGCCCCTTCGCATTCCCCACTTGCTTTCACCATGAGTTACGCAGGTTCCGGACGCAAAGTTGGAAAGAGAAAGGCGAGAGAGATGCTGAGGGGATCTCACGCGGAAGTGGCAGAGCCTAGCGAGCCATTTGAGCGGCTCGATATTCATACGGGTCGTGATGGCGTAACAACATTGAAAAAGAAACGAGTGGCGGATTCCAGCAACCTTCCTGTGGTTTTGAAACCAAGGAAGAAGAAACGGCAGAGGGACAAAACCGAGGAGAAACAGACAGAGGTGCGCAGCGTATTTTTGATTTGTGCATTTGACTAACGTGTTTGTAGACTGCAAAGCTGCTCGCCGAATTCATGGAACAGCTTCCGTATCTAACGAGCCAAGTCTTGACCGTGGACGAGGCCGACTCGACTTTGGGATCGCCGTGCTCATGCTCGCGACCGGACTCTCCGATTGAACTTCGAGAAGTTCAGTGCCACAACTGCTTCCATTTGATCTTTTGTTGCTCACTCGATGTGCCGTCATTAAAACTTGCCGCCACCGCCCTGTACCTGTCAGTGTTCATCAAATCCAAGTGCGCTGTTCGTGCTCTTTCCTGGTCTCCGTGGCTCATCTTACTCCGTCGACGCACCGCCAGCCTTTACTCCTGTCTGTCTACGCCTCGCTCGCCCAAATACTCAGGTGCGTCTCCATCGCACCTATCTCCATCTTTTCCGGTGCACTCGCGGCGCTTTCATCGCGCGCATCTTCATCTGTCTGGAATACTTGCGGTAAGCGCGCGCAAGCTCGAGCACGGGCCCGTGGATACTTTGCAGTGCGCGGGATTGTGTCCAGTGCAATATGCACAATCCTGCAGGCGTTTGAATCACACGGGCGCGGCCAGGTGCAGCATTGTGTTCTGCGCAGTCTGTCCTTGTGCAATGCAGCGGCGCAAGCCTTCGTGCCACTTCATTGCTGCCTGCGCCGATTTGATGAGCTGCCCCTGCACGCTGCTTCCGATACTGGCACGCCTTCTGGTGCGGTATTCGCTGTCCAGCCCATGCTCGCATGCGGGATGCACAGTGATGGGAGATTCGCGCTGTGAACTCACTCGAGTCTCACCTTGCTGCCTTTCCGCATGGACGTTGACGTCTCTTGTTCTGTATAAAAATGTCCCCGCATCGCTCTAGAGTCCATACCGCGTTCCAAATGAAATGCACAATTTCCCTTTATCCTGTGCCTATACCAGTCGAGTTAAAGCTAGAGTAGAACTGTAACCCGAGAGAACGGTCCAATCCTGCATCCAGACCTCGCGCGGTCCACATGGCGGAACACAGCTGTGCGGGGATCGAATGTAAGTCGTAGGCTTTAATCCAACCAACTCACATTAAGATTCCGTCGAGCGGCGCGTATGTTATATGTCCTGTACGATATGTACAAGCTACGAGCTATATGGTGCGATTTTGGGAGCCCGTAAGCGCAGAACGCCGAGCCTCGGATGCGAGAACGGCTTCGGGCCCTTATTAATCGTTGTCTGTACAGAATCTCAAGATGGTGATGTTTGTATGCGGATCGGCATAATCTCAGTAACGATTCATCTCGCGCGCACCTAACATGGACAGCATTGTACCTATCGGGACCCAGACTTACACACGAGATCCGCATTATTTAATTGACTGGTGAGCGCGCGCGAGTAAATGGTCTGAGAGAGCTGGAGCAAATGCAGAGCAGATGATCCACCTGCTTGCCTCCCGGTGCATAAGTCCGGGTTCAAGTACATCCATGCCTGGGCAGAGATCCGCTCGAAGGTGGTGAGTAATCCAATTCAAACCAAACAACGAGACCCGGGATGAATACATACCCATGAAGTCCCTCGCGCATGCGGAAATTTGGGTCGGTGCGCGGGTTGAAACATTAGTGTAGTTTGATACTCGAGACAAGTCATCAACACCGATCCGCAGACCACGTTGATCGGGGTTCGCTGGGGTACCAACCAAACTCCAAATGCAAGTGAAATTGTGGGGCGATATGGAACCGAAGTCCTCCTGAGCCAGCAGCTGTAGCGGTGCATGCAGTAGAAGTCAGTCGTAGGCATTGTCAGTGGGAAATCAATATTAATTTAATATGATTTAGCTGACCTGTATTGCCTCGCGCGGAATCTGGGCCGAGTTGAATCAATATACAGATTACAATGAGAATATACCACCTAGCACGCCCCAATCCGCGCTCCAATCCGGGGACCGAGATCTTCGACCACCAAATTTAAAGGCGGTCCTTTGTTGCGTGTTGGATTTCAACAGAGGTTATCATGAACTTGACAGACATGAATTGCGTAGCCTTGTGCACGACAAGACCGAACTTGACTCACCATCCAAGCAAAAAAAAACTCATGTGTATAACCTATCGCAGATAAACAGGCACCGGGGTTTGCGAGAACGGCATGAAAATCCAACCAGACATACCCAGCAACTTAGGCCACAGATAATGCCGGGCGACAGATTGGTTCGTGAAACTCACCACGGTAGTGAGTGAATACTGACCTCAATGCCAGTCGAAATATAATCTGGGGCAAGCAAAATCTCCTCGAATTGATATACAACATGTGTAAGAGACAGCAAGCGTCGCTCACTGCCTGCTCTCTGCTCTGGTTCAAAGACGTCTCCCGGCCTCGACGCAGCCCTCCAATGCTCCCTCCTCGGAACACAAAACACAGAATATAAATTCTAGTCCCGTCCTCTCCATCGAAAATCACGTCTACATCTACGTCGCCCCAGAAGCGCGCACGCCCGATCTCAATTCGCATGAAAGTATCAAGTGCGCACCCAATTCGAGTGGGAGTTCGAAGTGTGCGCCCAGTTCCTGGAAGCACTCGCGCCCCAATTCTAATCTAAGTGATAAATGGGAACATAGGAAGAGCGCGTTCGAACGTCAACCCAAAGCACAGTGCAACCCATCCAAAACAAAACAAAAAAATCCAGGATATGGATGGATATAGCGAACACCAACTCGCCCAATAAACACGAGCGCAGCGAGTGAAAGTGAAAATGAAGATACAAAGTAAACAAGAAAGTAGGATGAAAACACACCCAGCCACCCACACCGCTAACATGACGCAAGACGAACTCGAAGAAGTCCGAGCGGCGCTTCGTTAGCGGGGACATGATAAAAGGAATGGAGAAGAAGAGGCAAAAAAGGGATGCAGGCAAGGCAGGAAGCCTCCCGAGTAAAAGCAACACCACCACACGAATGAGAATAAGAATGGGAACCTATCTACCGACACAAGCGCACGAACGGGCATCGATACTGATACCGATTCACGCGCCGCTGCGCATATACATGCCCAGGACTCGTAAAGCGCGCGCAGTTCGATGGCCTGCATCCGATTGAGCGTGCCCGAGAATAGTGACCAGCGAAGCGCTTTTGTTGTAGGCAGCCGCATTGGGTCCGGGTCGGGGAACACCCTAGGAACAAAGCGTGCCCGAACGTGCATCGGGACCGCGTGGCGCGAATCGGGGAACGAAGCGAATCCGCGCCTTGGCAGGTGAGCGACTGGCGGCCCGCACACTCCCCGCATCCGCATTCCACGCGCCAGCGAGCCGCCAGTCGACGCACGCACGCGCGTACGCACTGGACAAAAGAACTGGGGGCTGCAGAAAAGAACGCGGCATTGCAGGGAAGAACTGTGCGCCAACATCGAGCACCATCGATGCACAATCCAAACATCCTCCCCTGCTCTCCCAAGAAAAAATGAAGCCGCGGACAAGGATGGAAGACCAAAATCGGAAGACTCCACTCACCAATACTTGTCGAGCCAGAAGTGCGGCGTGCGGGGCTTGAGCGAAGGGCGGGGGTGGTGGTGGAAAGTGTGTACTGTGGGTTAAGATAATACCGGAAATTCATCGAGCAGGTGAGCAAAATTAACAAAGTGGGTGCGCAAGAAGAAAGTAAAGGAAGACGGGGAGGGCGAGACGGAAAGAGGGAAAGCAAAGGGACAGGGAGTATGGAGGAAGGAGAAACGGGAGGGACGAGGAAGGACGGAAGGGAGGGAGGGACGAGGAAGGAGGGAGAGAGGAATGGAGGAGGGACCAAGGAAGAAGAGGAAATGAGAGCAAAGGAAGAGGGTATGGACGGCCTGCGGTGCTGCATACCGCACACCCGCCGTCCGCAAGACCAAATCTCCAAACCAAAGACTCACTGCCATCGCATACACCGGCTCCCCAAATCGCGCCACCTTCCCCGCCTTCCATATCCCCCCTCCTCGCCAACATCGGGGACAGTGTATGGCTCAGCACGAGTCGAAGGAGAGAGAACAGGACAATGCTGTAGACGAGCGGCGTGAGGGCCCCTGGGCCCTTGAGGTAGAGGTGCGTCGTCTCCATGAGCTCGGGGCACACCACCACTGCGGAGAGGTGCTCCGGGGCGGGTGTGGTTGCGAGAGGAGGAAGAACGGTGTGAAGGGGTTGCCCACTTGTTGGAGAGAGGGAGGGAGGTATGGGCGGAGGAGCGGGAGGAGAACATGCGTCGGGAGAGCGAGGAGCAGGCAGAGGAGGAGCACGCACAGGGCAGAGGCGGGGTCGATGCCCAGCGCAGCCAGATGCTCACGTCCTCGACTTTGGACATTAACGACTTGGGCCCGCGAACGAAGGACGGTTTAGGGCAGGCGGGGGAGGAGAGGGCGATGGCGGGTGGAAGGATGGGTGAGTGTCGTCATGAGGGGACAGCGCGGCCAGGTGGTGTGAGGGGTCAGGTAAGCTTTGTGTAAAGAGAACAGAAGAATCTTGTATTTGGCGTCAAGCGAGCGGTGGATATCATCATGAAAAGAGTGAAGACCAGGGGGCGCTCACTAAAATTAAAGATAAAATCGACCGGTACTGTGGTCTACTATTTGGTTTTTGATGGACATAAGCGGCCATGTCGGCAACTGTCAACAGCCATCAATTCGGCTGTGCGCTAGAGAGACCTATCCAATCCTTGATATTTGCCTATTTTTTGTACAGGCTCAGTGTACGTCTACCCACCGCATCGGATTAACGCGTCGGACGTGTGGCTCTTTAGCGTACAGCCGAATTGATGGCCGTTGACAGTTGCCGACATGGCCGCTTACGTCCATCAAAAACCAAATAGTAGACCACAGTACCGGTCGATTTTATCTTTAATTTTAGTGGGCGCCTCCTGGTGAAGACGGAAGGAAAAAAAATGTTATTGACAGGCTGTGTACTTTGATCGTACCATTGATCGGGCCCGGGCCTGTGGTGCCGCTCTTTTCCCGTTCATCTCGGTTTTTGTTGTGCCCGGCATTAGTACTAGTCCCATTAATTTACACCGGTCACCATGCTCCGCCGGGCGTTGCCTAGCCTGCGGACTTGGTTCCGAGGCCCCCAAGAGTCCGCCATGATTGGTGGGGGAAATGTCATGATTTGCTCTTTTCTCACATCCCCAAATTCATGCCAATAACCCGGCGGCTACGCAGACATCCACCGGGTTATACCTCGGGATGCACCTATCGACTCCCTTCCTCCACCCCGTCCGTTTCTCATCCGACATCATGCTCCAAAACCCCTCGATCGCCCTCGTCCCTGATCGGGTTATTTCACCTTGATCATTTGCAACCTCGATCGTATTTCAACCCGATTGCATTTCAACCGCGATCGTATTTCAACGATGCGGCCGTTATTTCCAACGGACTCCTTGGTGACCGGTAGTCATTACTACGACTTGCAGTATATAACCCTAGGATAGGTAGTTAGGCTCTTTACACTATTCTAGTCTATTCTCCAGAGCTCAATCTACCGCGTTTTACCTTTCTTCTTGTATCGCCCAGTCGCCCACGTCGCAGTAACCCCTGCAGTGAGGCCCTGTGCTGACAGGAAAAAACAGCCTCTCGTGTGCGTCGATTTTATTTGGGTAATTCTGGAACTTGGTGCCCCTCGGTTTTATTCCAACTTTTGGGCTAACTATTTGACACTGTCAAAACTCCTCCGCTTATCACGAAACTCGACGTTGGCCGCCCAAGAAATCAACCGCCGAACAGTGGTGCCTGGAAGACCGGGTCCGTCACTTCACATTTGCAGGTTTGAACATTGCCACGGCGTTGCAAAGGTAATCTATACTACATAACAGCTTCTCATGGCAGATAGTCAGTACAAGAAAGGTGATTTATATTTACACCATTCTCATCGTGGTTCGGAACCATTTTCCGCTCAAATCCGGATGCATAATCGTTCACGACTGGTCATTGCTCCATTCTAGGTTGCAAAGGAGTGCGCTGAAAAGAGCCTCTCATGTGTAGTTCCGGAATCATTCCTATACTGGCTCGGTGGTGGTTGCTCTGCACTTTGTGCCACGGATTTATGTGCCTCCACGAGTACACTCGTTCGATTCGGGTCCGAGCCGTGGGATAAGGATGCCATTATTTTTCCCTTACTTTTTGCAATTTCATCACCAAATATCTGACCACACTGAATATTTGTTAGAGACCGATGCGTGTTTGAATGCTGCGTAGATTTTTGAAGCTGCCCCACTGCAGCCTCACAGTTGAAAATTCTGTCCTGAAGGCTGCTATATGTTCCAGCCATACACCAGTCTCATACCGGCCCGGTGGCGGATGGCTACACCTGCATCAAATAGGCTCTCATAATATCCTCAGGCAGGAAACACCCGTTCGGATCGGGCCCGAGCCTTAACATTAACTGTTTAAAATTTTTATTCTTCACCGAATGCGAACTGCAGTCCATCCACCTATGTACCAATCTGATATCTTTTGTATCGCACATTCAACCAAACGCACTAAATTCGTGTCAAGTGAATAATTGTTCGAGCCCTTTGGTGGTTCAAAAGAATCCTTATCAACAGCTGCTCATATATTCTGCGCCAATACAACTCTCATGTCGGCTCGATAGTAGATGGTCCCGCACGCTGTATGCGATATTTTGTGTATGCAGGACCCACCCGTTCGATTCGGGTCCGTACCATCCATTGGTGAATGACTTTCTTTCTTTTTTCTGCCACACAGCCGGAGGCTTCTGCCCATCTGATTGCAGGTCCTGCCTATTCCGCAGCTCTACATTCTACTTCCATTACATTTATTTCTACTGTGCACTTCCAAAAGATGGTTGCAAGTAAGTATCACGGTCGGGGAGTTGGAAATGCACTCATGCGCTTGAAGAAATCAAAAGAGATCAGCCTTCCGAGTTAACTGAACCTCGGCTCGGTGGCGGACAATTCACGTCTCTGCCCTGTGCAACCCTACGTGGAAATTGGCCTAGGACACCCTTCAATTTGGTTCCGAGCCATTCGGAATAATTCACGCTTTTTGCTTTTTGTCAGGGAGCTCGACATTGTTCAACTTCAGTTATGAGAGCCAGGAGAGAGATATCCCACAAATATTCAGACTTGGGACAGATTAGATATCTTGTAATTCCAGGACTATTTGTGACTTAAATCACGGTTTCTCGCACATTTTACCCGACGTTTACCGTGGTCACGGACACTGCTATCCTGTGACTTTACTACACACCTCAACTCATCTTTGTTGGATATTCCGCCTGTTTGACTTGTTGATACACACTGTGGTAGTTTATAAATAGAGATTATCTACTCAGTGGTTTACTTATCAACTGATTCTACAATTTGGATTAGTGCTAGCTCATCCCAGTAAAAGGAATACTCACCGTCTGCAGATTGTTACCTATGTGCAGAAACTGCATTGTCCGGTAATACATCCGGATCCTCCTCATGGGCTCCATTGTCTCTGAGGAGCTGAGCTATAGTCTCGAGGTGCTGAATCATCTGCTGATCATCAGCTGGCCCACAATACAATGCTGCCTTCAGTGCACTGCCATATTCTCCGCCCTGTGCATTAACATCAGCACTGTGCTCAATGAGCAACTGGACAATGTTTATGTGACCCTGCAGTGATGCTGCCTGCAATGCACTCCCATACTCTCCACCCTGTGCATGAACATCAGCACCGTGCTCAATGAGTAACTGGACAATTTTTATGTGCCTATTGAATGATGCTGCCTGTAAGGCATTCCCAAAGTATGCACCTTGCGCATTAACATCGGCACCCTGCTCAATGAGCAACTGAACGATGTCTATGTGCCCCTCGTACGAGGCTGCCTGCAACACATTTCCATAGTCTCCACCCTGTGCATTAACATCAGCACCATGCTCAATGAGTAACTGGACAATGTCCATGTGCCCCTCGTACGAGGCTGCCTGCAATGGATTTCCATAGTTTCCACCCTGTGCATTAACATCAGCACCATGCTCAATGAGCAACTGGACAGTGTCTATGTGCCCCTCATACGAGGCTGCCTGCAATGGATTTCCATAGTCTCCACCCTGTGCATTAACATCAGCACCATGCTCAATGAGCAACTGGACAATGTTTGGTTGTCTGCTCAACAATACTGCCTCCAATGCATTCCTGAAGTCTCCGCCCTGTGCATTAAGATCAGCACCATGTTCAATGAGCAACTGGATGATGTCCATGTTCCCATTGAGTGATGCTGCTTGCAATGCATTCCCGTAGTATCCACCCTGTGCATTAACATCAGCATCGTGCTCAACGAGCAACTGGACAATGTCCATGTCCCCATTGAGCGATGCTGCTTGCAATGCATTCCCGTAGTATCCACCCTGTGCATTAACATCAGCACCATGCTCAATGAGCAACTGGACAATGTACATGTGCCCATTGTATGAGGCTGCCTGCAATGCATTCCCAAAGTGTCCACCCTGTGCATTAACATAAGCACCATGCTCAATGAGCAAATGAACAGTGTTCATGTGCCCCCCAGACGAGGCTGCCTGCAATGGATTTCCGTAGAATCCACCCTGTGCATTAACATCAGCACCATGCTCCACTAACAATTGAACCATTTGGAGGTGGCCATAATATGATGCCACACTGATTTCTTGGTTGTCTAAATATGGTGTCGCCTCGAGAAGGAATGTTGCAGTTTCCAGTAAGTTTGCTGCTGCAGCAATCCACAATGTAGAGGCTTGTGACAGCCAACCTCGAAAATCCCATGGAGGTGAGCTCCATCTCCAGTTTATAGCTCTCTGCCAATGTGAGGCCCAACCAAAGAACTCTAGAATCATGCTTCTTAGCTGATGTTCTGGTGGCCCTGCAGCATGAACTAGGCAATATTGAGAATACTCTACAAGTGGGGGTAAATCACTGTAATCCCGGACCATATCCACAGAATGATCATGATCAAAGGAAAGGAATGTGAGCAGGGTGCCAGTAATCTCAGTTTGTGCATCTGGAAATTGTTGATCCTGAATACTGTCAAAGTATTCCTGGGTTGTGTAGTGAACCAGTCGCACCACAGTGAGTTGCTCATCCACAATAACAAGCCCAGCACAAACAGCCAGAATAATCTCAATGTCCAAGAGATTGTCATCATAAAGCTCCTTTGCACCTGGTTCAACAGCGAGGGCCACTTGTAGCTCTGCCACTGTCAATGGCCTCTTGGCATTCACAACCCAAGTAAGCACCGAGTGAGCAATGCTTCTTTCTTCCTGATTCTGGTCCTCAATTCGCTTCATTGCACTATCATAGCTGTCTTTTAGATCCTTTGGTAGGGCTTTTAGAGCTTCTCGAACTCGCTTGATAGTGCTCTTCTTGCTGAGGGATTCAATGTGGAGTTTGGCAAGAAGAAACCTGCTCATAAATTATTCTAAACACCTTCTTTCTGATCAATCAATGGAACTTACATTCCATCCACAGTGCTGGTGATTGTTGAGAGAATTTCCTCTCGCAAATTGGCTCGGGTTTGAACATGCTTTGACAACCATGAGGACTTCTGAATCTGTCCTTCCACATATCTTCGAATATCATCCTCATTTGCGCATATCTGTAGAGCCTCGATATTTGGGAGGGAGCCATCTGGACGAATGTGAGGCCGTGAGGTGACCATTAGGTTCACTGTGGACCCCATCATCACGAGATACTCCAGTAGGATCTGCCGCTGGGCCTCCGGGTATTCATCAATGGCATCAACAATGATGTAGACCTTTGAATAGTCCCCAATTGCAGCCCGGAGCACATTGAACACCTCATTATCAGATGGGGAGGTGCCCTTCTCGTGATGCTGGTAGTACAGCTGTTTTGCCAGTGGACCAAGATCTCTCCTGAGCACCAGTTGTCTCCAGAGCCCAGCTAACAGCTTAGCTGGGGTCTGGACCTCTGCTTCCTTGTGGTTCAGATACACACATGCCACGCCAATATTTTCAGTTCCGAATTCGGCAGCAAGATGATCTACAACCATGGATCTACGTAAGAATAATCAGTAGGTGGACAATAATCCAACAAGTGTCGCACACAAGGACAGTTTTCCCCGCACCCGCTGTATATATAGATGTATTACTTATGGATATGGATGAAGAACAAAAGCCACACACGAATTCCCTGACACCAAAGTGTTCTTCCTGAACCAGATTTCCACTCCTGAAAGTGTACATCTGCAAGCAGCCAACCTCCAGTTTCAGCCTGCCGTACCCGGGAAATGTCCGCTTGCCGCAGGAAAAAATTGATTTGTGACAACCAGTCAATGATTTGAGTGCGTTCAATGGCTGGAAAATGTTGAATGATCAACTCTGTGAGTTTATAATTTGATAATCACCATTCATTTGCCGCTGTTGCTCAGAAATTGCGTCACCAATATTCACAACACCTGAATTCACTATTTTGGCCACATTATCCATCGAGTTGAGCATGGCTGGTATACAACCAATTTGAGATGAGTATCTTGCATAACCAATATTATGACTGACCGCTGTGATCCTGTTGATGCTGCTGCCCCATATCACTGAAGTTTCGAAATCAGCACTTGCTATTGCAATATACAGTCAAGACGAAGTCACCAGAGATCCAACAACAGCCATGAATTGAGCAGTGACTTGAACTGCTCAAAATTGCCAAGATATTCACTGCCTTCTTTCTTGTTCCACAACATCCATTTCAGCTGTTTCGAGAACTTGGACAACGGTCCATCCCCCAGGCTCAACTTCTGTGTGAGCTGCTCCATCATTGTTTTGAAATTGGCCAGTGGATTTTTCATTTGCTGAAGCATGCTGCTTGAAGGGTTCGTAGTCATCCTGTCATGAAGCTCTTGAAGAAGCGGTCGGAGGTCTTTCATCTCTGAAAGCAACTTCTGCTGCTCCTGAGGTGCATTGATAAAGTCCTGGAAGTGTTCGCAGGCTTTCAGTGCGGTGTCAACGAGCTGAAGGATGCTAGCAACGGTGCCGAGGGTGGCCAGTGCTTCTGCCATGAAGGAAGAGGACAAGGTGGGGTGTGAGAAATTGCACTGCCTGTCTGGCTGTCAAGCACTGCCTCGAACAACAATTGATCTTCCGGATGCAATGCTAGCACATGCACTTGGATGGGTGAGAAAAGAAAAATAGAGATCCTCATAGGAACCTGAGATCTCTCATGAAGACACTCCACTAATTAATTTTGCGCTCATAGTTCCCATTCTGGACCCCTGGGGAGAATATCCGCCCGCATTTGCCATATTTATCTGTTGACGCTGGCGGCATAATTATAGCGCCGACAAGCGCCCCAGCTGTTCGGTTTGACAGCTGACACTTCGATGCATGGGCACTTCCACAGTTCTGGATCGATAAGGCCAGGGAACCGCACATATGCATGAGGTGGCCTAAACACCGTCGGTAAGTGGTACTGTCCTTTACTTAGTCCAGAGGCTTGAATTTCTCACGGCCCTTCAACCAGTCTGGGACTTCGGCCACGTATGCTTTCCGAGGTAAAGTTCAGCTCCAGCTCAGAGTGGACCCGGGGATACTGCGCAGTGCGCGGGATTTTTTCAGATGCAATTTGCACACTATTGATCCCGCCGGCGCGTGAATCTCCGGCGCTCTGGCAAGCAGTAGCCCTGTGCTGCTTCATCCGCTCTTGTGCAGCATAGCGTGGTACCACTTCTTGCTGCATGTGCAGATTCGACACGGTTCCCCTGCGCGCTGCTTCTGATACTGGCGTGTAGTCTGCTACGGTATTCGCAGTCCATCTCATGCATGTGTGCTGGATGCGCGGTGATGCGAGATTCGCGCTGTGAGCTCACTCGAATCTCACCTTGCTGCCTTTGCACATGGACATCTACGTCTCAAGTACTGCATAGAATCAATAAAAGTACGTAGGCATCGCACTGTAGGGTCAATAACGGGATCCCAATATCTGGTATGCTAGGCTACTCGAGTTGAAGCGGGAATTGAACCCAGGGAGAGCTCCCAATTGAATAATCATAGATGGAAGCAGCTGTGCGGAGCTTCAGATCCATTTCAAGTCGCATGTTGGAATTAAACAACTACACCTTCCATTGAATCATAGTCGGCCCGGGACTTGAGAGTTACGAGTAAAATCTGCAAGCGCCCAGCCTCGGATATTTACGAGCCCGGCTTTTGTGGCTCATTAACTTTGTCTGTACAGAATCTCGAGATGGCGAGGATCGCATCTGCACCATTCAACAACAAAAATGAAGAAATTTACTGAGCTCACGCGCACTTAACAGCAGCATCTGTACCTATCAAGCTCCGGATTTGCAGACGACATTCGCATTATTCAATTGAGAGCGCGCAAATAACTTCTCTGGCAGACCGAAACCTTCAATGAAGAGCGGAATATCCACCTACTCGTGCATAAGTCCGGGTTCAAGTAGATGTATCCGTTGGCTGATATTGCGAGGATGGTGAGTAATCAAGTCGGATGAAACATGAGAAGAGCGCCTTATCTTTGAAGTTAATCACCGCATGCCGCTTTTTTGGGTGGGTGTGATGCTCGAGAAAGTGATCGACACCGGCCGCAAATCAAGTCGATATCTCAGGCTCAGCTGCGGATTCAAGTGGAAGGTTTGCGGCTGAAGGAGCGTCTAGCAATCGATGAGAGCCACTGTGGATCGGGTACGTTGAACGGGTAATCAATCACCTACTTGGTACCAGAGTCCGACATGGCGCATCGCGCAGAGAACTCAAACCTGGACCGAGTTGAATCAGATATACGACCGAGGGCAACCACACACCCGATCCGCGCTTAAAAGCACTGAGCCGAGATCACCACAAAAGTTAAATGCACTCCCGCAATCCTATGTGGCATGTTGGGTTTCAACTGAGCTCCTAATCGCGATCTTGACAGAAAATTATTCCAATGACTTGCTCAGCCTCGCGCACGGTAAGGGCGAACTTCACCCAGCATGAAATTAAAACTTATTCCAACTCGAGGTCCCGACAGTGCCCAAGTTCTGTGTTGTCACTACGGATGAAGAGGAGAAATCCGACGAGGTTTGTGAGAACGGCACGAAAACCCAACGAGAAAAAAAGCAACATAGGACAAAATTCATGCGCGATGGAAGCTCACCACAGTAGTGAGTGAATACTAACCTCGATTTCAACCGAAATATAATTTTGGGCAAGTAAAATCTCGTCAAATTCAGATACAACACGTGAGGTACGAGACAACACGCGCGCCCGTTCGCTCGCTCGCTCACTGCCCCGCTCTGCCCTGCTCATGTTCGAAGACAACCCCTGGCCTCGACGTCCGCACCCCTCCTTGGAAGACCAGAAACCAGAACGCAGAACAAAGAACACAGAAGACGATTCGAGCTTCCTCCCCATCCCGAATTATGGCTCAGAAGCACGCGCGTCCCCGATCCTACTTAATTCATGAAAATATCAAACGCACACGCCCCAATTCCAGTGAAAGTATCAAGTGCGCGCGCTCAGTTCGAGTGAAAGTTCGAAATGTGCACCCAGTTCGTGAAAGCGCTCACATCATGGCCCCAATTCCAATCCACGTGAAGAACAAATAAACAAAAATAGAAAGAACGCCGTACGAACGTTAGGTCGAAAAAAAAACACATCCATGACAGATGGATATAGAGAACGTCAACTCGCCGGAGTAAACATGAGCGCAGCGAGTAAAAGAGAACGAAGCAACCAAAAGAAAAGAAAGAGAGAGAGAAAAAATGCACCCAACCACCCACACAGTGATCACCTGGTGGGACGAACTCGAAATAGTCCGAGCGGCACTTCGGTAGTAGGGCGCATAATAAAAGGAATGGACAACAAAACGAGGCAAATCAGTAACGCAGGGAAGACACGATGCCTCCCGGCAGAAGCTAACACATAAATGGGAACCTATCTACCGACGCAAGCGCACGAACGGGCACCGATACCGATGCCGATCCACGCGCCGCTGCGCATATATATCCCCAGGACCCGTGAAGCGCACGCATTTCGATGCTTGTATCCAATTCAGCGTGCCGGGAATAGCGCCTAGCGAAGGGCTTTTTTGTAGGCGTCCGCATTGCAATTGGGTTTGGTCCGGGGACACCCCAGTCAAAGGCACGCGCATCGGGACCGAGACCGTGCGGTGCGAATCGGGAATAACCCCTAAGCCCAGAAACGAGTGAGATTCGGCAGGTGAGGACTGGCGGCCCGCACACTCCCCGCGTCCGCATTGCACGCGCTAGCGACTGCTAGTCGACGCACGAACGTACATGCTGGAGAAAAGAACTCGGGGCCGCAGAAAAAAACGCGGCGCTGTATTATAAAAAGAACGCGGCGCTGTAGGAGAGACCCGCGCGTCAACACCGAACGCCGCCGATGCGCAGTCCAAACACCCTCCCCCTGCTCTCCCAAAAAAAGAAAACCGCCGATATAGATGGAAGACGATAATCAGAAAAAGAAACTCACCTACGCCTGCCGAGCCATAAGTGCGGCGTGCGGGACTTGAGCGCGGAGGGGGGAGGGGTGGTGGAGCGTCTGCACTGTGGGCTAAGGGCTGGAGTGTGCACTGAATATATACCGGAAATTCATGGAGCGAGTGAGCAAATTTAACTGAGTGGGGACCAAAAAGAAAGGAGAACGGGAAAGGAAGCGGAGTGAAGACGTGAGGGTGAGGGTTAGGAAACGGTGGGAGGGAGAGAGGAGGAAAAGGGAGGGGAGGACGAGGGAGGGAGGGGAATGAAAGGGAAGGAAGAATGATGCGCATGAAGGATAGGCGGCCTGCGCACGGCATAATAACAGATAGAATAAAAGACTCACCACCCCCCACCACCAAAAAGTACACCCCTGCTCCCCAAACCGCGCCAACTTCCCCGCCTTCCATATCCCACCTCCGCGCCAGCATCGGGAATACAGCATGAGCCGCAGGAAGGAGAACAAGACGAAGCTGTACGCGAAATGCGAAGTTCAGGGAGCACCACGTGGTGATTGCGTTCAGTCTGCGCTGCAATCCTGCCGCTGAGAGCGAGATCAGAGGTCGCTGTGGCCCTTGAGGTAGAGCTGCGTCGTCGGGATGAGCTCGGGACGCGCGACAGCTGCCGACAAGCGCTCCGGGGCGGGGGTGGGGTGCGAGAGGAGGAAGAAGGGGTGAATGGATTTCCGACAGCCTGCAGAGGGAGGAGGAGATACGGGCGCAAGAGGGGGAGGAGGAAATGCATCGGGAGAGCGGGGAGCGGGGAGGGACGCGAAGGGCCGAGGCAGGGTCGACGGCCCAGCGAAGCGTCCTCGACTTTGGGCATCGAGGACTTGGGGCCACGGAAGAAGGACGGTTTAGGACAGGTGGGAGAAGAAAGGGTGATGGCAGGCGGGAGTTGGGTGGGAGGATGGGAGAATTGGTAGCGTTGTTGTGAGGGGACAGCGCAGCCAGGTGATGTTACTCGAATCTTGTTTTTGGGGGAGAACGGGCAGTGGATATCATTTTGAAAAGAGGGAAGAAGGAAGGAAATAAAGAAGGATTTTGACAGGCTTGATCGTACCATTGATCGGGCTTGGAGGTGCCGCTTGTGTCCCGCTCTTTCTCCGTTCATCTCGGCATTTTGCTGTGCACGGCATTTACTGCTCCCCGCTCATTCCTATACCCGCTGGTCTGTGGTCCGTACGGTGTTGCCTAGCATGCCGATTTATATTAGTTCCGAGTGCGGCAAGAGCCCGCAATAAATTGTCTAAAATTGTTCTCTTGTGCGTGGATTCGGTTTTATTTGGGTTTTCTTCCAACTTGTGCCCTAACTATTTAAAAATCAGCTACCCTGAGCTCTCCTTGTCGCACATTCAACCTTGTGAGTTCAGAGTGGCCCGTATACAGCGCTACGAACCCGACCAAAAAAAAACTGCCGTGCCCAGAAGATGCCACTCTCGGACGTACTTGACATGCACGTTGCATTGCTAAAGGTGATTTATATCTAATAGGATATACTATACACCATTCTCGTGGCGGATGGTCGTACTAGAACCATTTACCGCTGATATCCGCCTATGCAACTTCGTTTATTGATGACTCAAAGGACTGTTAGAAGAGCTTCCTACAGTATGTGTGGATGTGGAACCTTCCCTTCACCTGCTTACTTCCGTGCTTTCTTATCACATCACCCTCTTCTGCCCGTGAAATTTTAGCTCTAACTCTACGCTACCTTAGGCATAGTCCGCAAGGTCTACCACTACATCAGCTATCCCTCAACTTGTCACATAAATGTACCACATCCTACCTTCCATTCCATTCCAAGTATCGTGTAATCTAAGAAAGAGAATTTGGGAGTGCGTGCATGGCGTCGAAAGATGCAACAGATATCAGTCTTCCCAATTAGTTGTGCATTGGCTCGGTGGCGGATGGTCCACATCTGTTACGAAAATGCAGGACACACCCGTTCGATCGGGGTTCGAGCCGTGCGTTGAGGATATCTATGTCTTTTTTTTTGAACTTTCATCGCCCAATATCTTGCTGGACTCTGCATTCATTCCTCCGATAGTTACACTGATTTTTTTGTTGGATTTGTTAAAAAGCTCTACTAAACGAGGTTTCAAATGCTGGGTTGAAAATTCCGCCTTGAAGACTGCAACCCGATATCACTCTCATGCCGGCTCGGTCTGCCAGCGCTCAGCCAACTTGCATCACCGAGGGTTCTCCTCATTGTAAGGTCACAGACAGTCCGTGGCTGCAGCAAATTGTGCTTAGTGATGGTCCCTTATTGCAGGTGCCCGTTCGACCAGGGCCCGAGCCATAGTTGGTTTGAGTTGATTTTTGAGTTGTTTTTTCTTGTTTTTTTTTGCCATCCCATTTGAGAAAATTCAAAAAAAAGGTACAAGTAAGATCCAACAATTATTCTGCTCATGTGCAAGGCACACTGTACGAATAAACTGTTTTGACCAACCTGGATTATCGAGCACATTGAATGTCCATCATTTTCCACCGGTAAATCTAGAGGGTACTGATATTCCTGCTTCAATGCCTCACACCAGCTCGGTGGTGGAAGGTCCGCATCTCTCATCCTGTAAACTTTGTGTGAGAATTTCGGAACATAATCTTTACGCTTTTTGTCCGTGAAATCAGGATTTATTGTGCCTACACATCAACTTATCACATATCAGATATTCCGCTCGAGCGACTTAGTGGTACATAGTTTACAATATCGCTCCTCCACACCGGAATTCACGGTGGTTCACTCTTCAAGTGACTACACTGTTTACATCAGTACCAGTTTTGAGCCAGCACAAGAAATACTCACCATCCGTAAAATGTTGTGCATCATGTTCGGAAACTGCTTTGTCCCATAATGCATCCTGATCCTCATGGGCTCCATTGTCTCTGAGGAGCTGAGCTATGTTCTCGAGACGCTGAATCAATGTCCTGTTGGGGCCGAAAAAGAGTTGGTGTTCTCGATCCGGCCCACGATACATCGCTGCCTTCAGTGCACTGCCATATTTTCCACCCAATGCATGGACATCTGCACCATTCTCAATGAGCAACTGGGCAATATTTATCTGCCCATTGTATGAGGCTGCCTGCAATGCATTCCCATATTTTCCACCCTGTGCATTAACATCGGCACTGTGCTCAATGAGCAATTGGACAATGTCTATGGACCCCTCAGACGAGGCTCCCTGCAGTGCATTTCCGAAGTGTCCACCCTGTCCATTAACATTGGCACCATGCTCAATGAGCAACTGGACAATGTCTATGTGCCCCCGATACGAGGCTGCCTGCAATGCATTCCCATAGAACCCACCCTGCACATTGACATCAGCACCATGCTCAATGAGCAACTGGACAATGTCTATGTGCCCTTTGCATGAGGCTGCCTGCAATGCATTCCCAAGAGTCCACCCTGTGCATTAACATTGGCACCATGCTCAATGAGCAACTGGACAATGTCTATGTCCCCAGTGGACGATGCTGCATGCAATACATTCCCAAAGTGTCCACCCTGTGCATTAACATCGGCACTATGCTCAATGAGCAACTGGACAATGTTTATGTGCCTGTGGTACGATGCTGCCTGCAATGCATTCGCATAATGTCCACCCTGTGCATTAACATCAGCACCATGCTCAATGAGTAACTGGACAGTTTTTGTGTCCCCCCCAGATGAGACTGCCTGCAATGCATTCCCATAGAATCCACCCTGTGCATTAACATCAGCACCGTGCTGCACTAACAATTGAACCATTTGGAGGTGGCCATAATAGGACGCCACATTGATTTCTTGGTTGTCTAAATGTGGTGCCTCCTCAAGAAGGAATGTTGCAGTTTCCAGCAAGTTTGCTGCTGCAGCAATCCACAATATGGAGGGTTCAAATGGCCAATCTGGACAATTCCATGGAGGTGAGTTCCAGCTCCAGCTCATAGCTTTCTTCCAATGTGAGGCCAAACCAAAGAACTCTAGAATCATGTCTCTCAGCCGCTGTTCTGATGGCCCTGCAGCATGAACCAGGCAATATTGGGAATACTTGACAAGAGGGGGTAGATCATCATTGAAATCCCAGGACAAATCCACAGAACGATCAAGGGAAAGGAGTGTGAGCAGAGTGCCAGTAATCTCTGCTTGTGCATCTGGAAATTGTTGATCCTGAATGCTGTCAAAGTATTCCTGGGTTGTGTAGTGAACTAGTCGCACCACAGAAAGCTGTTCATCCACAATGACAAAGCCAGCACAGACAGCCAAAATAATTTCAATGTCCAAGAGATTATCATCATCAAGCTCTTTTGCACCTGGTTCAACAGCAAGGGCCACTTGTAGCTCTGCCACTGTCAGTGGCCTTTTGGCATTCACAACCCAAGTAAGAGCTGAATGAGCAATGGTCCTTTCTTCCTCATTCTGGTCCTTGATTCGCTTCATTGCACTATCATAGCTGTCATTGAGATCTTTTGGTAGGGTGTTCAGAGCTTCTCGAACTCACTTGATGGTGCTCTTCTTGCTGAGGGATTCAATGTGGAGTTTGGCAAGAAGAAACCTGAGAATACATTAGTTCAAACAGCCTCCTTCTGATTAAGCATTCAAACCTACATTCCATCCACAGTACGGGTAATTGTTGAGAGAATTTCCTCTCGCAAATTGGCTCGGCTTTGCACATGCTTTAACAGCCATGAGGACTTCTGGATTTGCCCTTCCACATATCTGCGAATATCATCCTCACTTGCACGTATCTCTAGAACCTCGAGATTTGGAAGGGAGCCATCTGGACGAATGTGGGGCCGTGAGGTGAGCATCAGGTTCACTGCAGATCCCATCATCATGAGATACTCTAGTAAGATCTGCCGCTGGTACTCCGGGTATTCGTCAACAGCATCAACAATCACGTAAACCTTTGAATACTGCCCAAGCACAGCTTGGAGCACATTGGAAACCTCATCCAAAGAAGGTGTGGTGCCCTTCTCGTGATGTCGTTGATATAACCCCTCTGCAGAGCCGATGTCTCTGCCAAGCACCAGTTGTCTCCAGAGTCCAGCTAACAGCTTAGCTGGGGTTTGGACCTCTGCTTCCTTGTGGTTCAAATATATGCAAGCCACACCAAGACTTTTATTTTCGAATTCAGCAGCGAGATGATCCACAACCATAGATCTGGATAAGAATAATTGGTCGGTGAACAATAAACTGACGAAGTACACACGCAAGGACAGTTTTCCCTGCACCCGCTACATATGTAGATGAATTACTGGTGGATGTGGATGAAGAACATAAGCCACGCACGAATTCCGTGGCACCAAAGAGTTCTTCCTGACCCATTTTTCCACTCTTGAAAGTGTGGATCCACAAGCAGCCATCCTCCGGTTCCTGGCTGCCGCACATTGGAAATATCTGCTTGGCGAAGGAAAAAATTGATGGGTGACAGCCAGTCAATGGTTCGGGTGCGCTCTGCCGCTGGAGAACGCTCAACAATTGAATATTGACTTGTCTCTCAGACTCACATTCCAATTGTTGTTGCTGCTCCGAAATTGCATCACTGATATCAGCCACACCCAAATTCACTATGTTAGCCACATTATCCACCGAGTTGATTACGGCTGGTAAAATACCCATCAGAATTGAGTGTGACTTGAAGGAAAAAGAATTTATGACTGACCACTGTGATGTTGCTGTCCCATATCCCTGAAAATTTGAATCAGTACTCGACATTCCAGCTACAAGATGGTTGCAGTGACCAGAGATCCAATAAAAGCCACGAGTTGAGCAGTGACTTGAACTGCTCAAACTTGCCGAGATATTCACTGGCTTCTTTCTTGTTCCACAAGGTCCATTTCAGCTGTTTCGAGAACTTGGATAATAGAGAGTTTGCGGTGGAGCCACCAGATCAACTGGTGGCTAATTTTTCTCAGGAACTCCCTGTCCTTGGAGGCTAATGTAGCCACCATTTATAGCCCCATAGAGAGGATGAAATAGTGGCTAGCATGCAACGGATGATCCTGACACAAACCTGAAACACGAGCCACCAGTTGATCTGGTGGCTCCACCGCAAACTCTCTAATGGCCCATCCCCCGGGCTCAACTTCTGCGCGAGCTGCTCCATTATTGTTTTGAAATTGGCTAGCGGACTCTTCATTTGCTGAAGCATGCTGCTCAATGGGTTCGTAGTCATCCTGTCATGTAGCTCTTGAAGGAGCGGTCGGAGGTCTTTCATCTCCGAAAGCAACTTCTGCTGTTCCTGAGGCGCATTTACAAAGTCCTTGAAGTGATCGCAGGCCTTCAGCGCGGTGTCGACGAGCTGCAGGATGCTAGCAACAGTGCCAAGTGTGGCCAGAGCTTCTGCCATGAAGGAAGTGGACAAGGTGGGGTGTGAGAAATTGCACTGCTTGTCTGGCTGTCAAGCACTGCCTCGAACTACAATTGATCTTCCGGATGCAATGCTGGCACATGCACTTGGATGGGTGAGAAAACAAAAATAGAGATCCTCGGAGGAGCCTGAGATCTCTCATGAAGACACTCCACTAATTAATTTTGCGCTCAGAGTTCCCATTCTGGACCGCCGAGGAGAATCTCTGCCCGCTTTTGCCATATTTATCTGTTGACGCTGGCGGCGTAATTATAGCGCCGACAAGCGCCCCGGCTGTTCTGGTCGACAGCTGACATTTCGACGCATGGGCGCTTCCACAGTTCTGGATCGATAAGACAAAAAGCGGCGACTTCAAAGGAGTTCTACAGTATATAAAAGGCTAGGGAGCCGCACATATGCATGAACTGGCCTAAACACCGTCAGGAAGTGGTACTGTCCTTTACTCAGTCCAGAAGTTTGAATCTCTCGCGGCCCTTCAACCAGTCTGGTACTTCGGCCACGTATGATTTCAGCCAACCGCTAATTATTTGATCTTTGTTGCTCACTCGATGTGCCGTCATTAAAACTTGTCTCCAATCCTTTCTGCATGCCGCCACCGCCCTGTACCTGTCAGTGTTCATCAAATCCAAGTGCGCTGTTCGTACTCTTTCCTGGTCTCCGTGGCTCATCTTACTCCGTCGACGCACTGCCAACCTTTACTCCTGTCTGCCTACGCCTCGCTCGCCCAAATACTCAGGTGCGTCTCCATCGCACCTATCTCCATCTTTTCCGGTGCACTCGCGGCGCTTTCATCGCGCGCATCTTCATCTGTCTGGAATACTTGCGGTAAGCGCGCGCAAGCTCGAGCACGGGCCCGTGGATACTTTGCAGTGCTCGGGATTGTGTCCAGTGCAATATGCACAATCCTGCCGGCGTTTGAATCACACGGGCGCGGCCAGGTGCAGCATTGTGTTTTGCGCAGTCTGTCCTTGTGCAATGCAGCGGCGCAAGCCTTCGTGCCACTTCATTGCTGCCTGCGCCGATTTGATGAGCTGCCCCTGCACGCTGCTTCCGATACTGGCACGCCTTCTGGTGCGGTATTCGCTGTCCAGCCCATGCTCGCATGCGGGATGCACAGTGATGGGAGATTCGCGCTGTGAACTCACTCGAGTCTCACCTTGCTGCCTTTCCGCATGGACGTCGACGTCTCCCTACTCTCGGAGTCAAAACAGCATCGCGCAGTAGCGTCAATACCGCGTCACAATGAAATGCACGACTTCCTTTGTGGGATTTAAAATGAATACCAGCCCCGCGGGAACGCTCCAAATCAGAACATCATCTAGATGAGAGGGAGCAAGCTGCGCGGGGATTCAGATCTATTGAAAGCCGTATGTAGGAACACCGAGTCTTTCCTTCGTCCAAATCATACTCGCTAAGAGTTATACATTAGTAATCTGCATGAGGAGCATAACGGCTTCGGGCCTCATTGGTCATTGTCTGTACAGGATCTCAAGATGCGGATGATTTCATTGGCACATTCTCAACCAGGAAAATGAAGGAATTTAATGGCACCGGACAGAAACATCCGTTCCACCCATACAGATTCCCACATGATATTCGCATTAAATACGAGTGAGAGCGCGGCGCGCGTGCGAGAACCTATCCGGCTGACCGAAAACTTCAATCCAGATGGGATTATCTGCCTGATCTGCCTCCCAGTGCATAAACTGGGTTCAAAATTAATGCCTACGAGAGCTCGAGAAAGGTGAATAATTGGCCAAATCAAACAGGAGACACGGAGCGGATACATACCTTAAATACCAGATGCGGAGATTTGGGTGGTTGCGCGGGTTCAAGATTGCGAAGTCCAGGTTCAAATAATTGTCTACGAGAGCTCGAGAAGGGGAGTAATTCAAGTCGAATCAAACAACGTGATTCGGAGAGGATACATGCCCTTGAAGTCCCTCGCGGACGCGGAGATCTGGGTGGGTGCCTGAGTTGAAGCATTGGTGTGGTTTGATGCTCGAGACAAGGAATCAATGCCGACCTCGATCTCCAGCCAAACTCCGGATTCAAGTGGAATTGCGGGGTCCGCGATGCCATATCGAATCGGAGGTCTGGAGCCAGCAGCTGTATCGGCGATCGTCAAGCACATGCAGGAAGTCAATCCACGGCCTTGATGGGCAGTCATTATTAAATATTTTACCCGACCTGTATTGCAGGGTGTACACCGTGACAGTGCCTCGCGCGGAATCTGAACCGAGTTGAATCAAGAAATTGCAATGGGAAGGACCGACTGAGCACCCACCTGATCCACACTTAAATACGCTGTTGGAGAGATCTTCTCCCACCGAATTTAAAGACAACCCTTTGCGGCGTGTTGGACTCCAATGGAGCTCTTGATCATGAACTTGACAGACACGCATTGCTTAGCTAAGAACGAACTGCACCCAAGCACCAAATTAAAAACTAAATCTAACTTGAGGTCCCGCCAGCGGTCAAGTTATGTGTTAGTTAATACGGATAAATAGGAGAAATTCCACGGGGTTTGTGAGAACTGCACGGAAACTCACCCAGACACAAAAGCAACCCCATGCTGGGAGACAGATCGGTTGGTTGAAACGACAGTAGTGAGTGACCTTGACCGCAATTTCAGTCGAGATATAAGGGCAAGTAAAATCTCCTCAAATTAATATTGAGAACAGAGCGCGAGCCATAGGTACTGGAAGCTACATGCGAGGTACAAAGCTCGGGACGCCGTGCCCCGCTGCTTCCATACGCGGAGTTACTCCGCAGCCAATCCCTGTTCTGCTTTGCTCTGCTCTGCTCGTGTTCAAACCCGCCCACACCCACGGTCCAGCCCACGAGGCCCGCACCCCACCTCGGAACACAGGAACACGGAATGCAGAACGCACAAGATGAATCGAGCTCCGTCCATCTCGAAACATATTCCCTATCCCGAATCACGGCTACAGTGTGTCACCCAGAAGCGCGCGCCCGTTCCAAATTCATGAAAGTATCAAGTGCGCGTACCCCAATTGGAGTTCAGGTCAACGTATGAAGCGCGCGCCCAGTTCGCGAAAGCACTCATGCCACTCCCCCAATTCCAATCCAAGTGAAGAATGAAAAGATAGGAAGAACGCCGTTCAGCGCTCAACCGGTTATGTCCTCGATAGAAAATATCATGATAAAAGAAAGTCAAAGGAAAAGAAAAAATGCAGGATATGCCTGGACATACAGAACACCAACTTTCCGAGTGAAAGAGAACCAAGTAAACAAAACAAAAAAAGAAAAGAGAGGAAGAAAAACGCACCCAATCATCCACACCGTATTAGTAATCACATGATGCAAGACGAAGAAGTCCGAGCGGCGCTTCGGCAGTGAGCACATAATAAAAGGAACTGAGAAGAAAACGAGGCAAAACAAATGTAACACCAAAGTAGGACAAAAAAAAACACCCAACCCCCCACACAGTAACCACATTGTGGAGGACGAACTCGAAGAAGTCCGAGCGGTGCTTCGGTAGCGAGGACATAAGAAAAGGAACGGAGGAGAACACGGCAAACAGGAATGCAGGGAACGCCGTAGACTCGTCACCAGTCTGCCATGGACGGCAAATCTTCGTGCAAGCACGTTGCCGTAGGCAGACTGGTAGTTCTCGGGAGTTGTCAATGCTGTGCGCATGGAGTTTGAATTTTTGAGTGGTGCCGATGATAAGTGAGCTCCAAACCTAGGATGGAAACTAACAGAAACAGCCAAAACAAAATACTACAACCAAAGAATCGGATGGAACAGACGAATCTAATCCCAAACAACCAATAGTATGCAGCAAGTGTGGGGTAACGTTCGTTCCAGAGGTACCAGACGAGTGTCAGTCCTGATTCAGAGCCTTGTAAAGGTTGATCGGGAGAAAGTTTAATTCAAGAAGTCGTTGTAAGACGTAGCAAGCGTTTGTTATGTACGAAACTAAGAGATCCCAAAGGATATCTGTTTCGGACACCAAGACTTGAGTCGGTTATGACTGACTATGACGATGGAAACTAAGGATCCAAAAGGATTCTGAAGTTTCCAACGCAAACAACACAGATAGAGTTTATTGGAATGAAGGGAACCACGAGGTTCACCAATATTCCAAAGCGAAACTGAAAGTTCCGCAAAGTTTAACAAAGATGGTGGTGGTTCCAGACAACAAGACAACAAGACAGACGATTCCCAAACGATTCCCAACGATTCAAGGTCCAAGACCGGCGATTCAATACGATTCAAGACCCAAGGCCGGCGATTCTATACGATTCAATACAATTCAAGAGCCACGCTCAGACGTTTTATCCAATCCAACAATGGTGATATTCCAACTCCTACAAACTGATGTTGGTAGGTGTCCGAAGATCGACTAGAATCCTCCCAGGCGCAAGCACAAGGCTTACTAGTGGGGGGAGGATTCTGTCCCGACCCTAGAAACACCTCTAGCTACTTATACAATCCAAAATATGACTATGACAAAGAAAGAATTAAGTAAAAGGTCCGTTTAACCGCCTCGCAATCCGTGTATCCGTCTTGGCAATTAAAATATAACAAGTCCTATTGGTCGGGGGCACTGAGCACGCCATTCCGGGTATATTCCGACCGTTCCTTGGTAAGATTCTGCACATGGTGGATTGATGGCAGCTTAGGCATCAACCACCATGTAATCCTTTTGCAATGTAACTTGCTTTTTGGGAGTATCCCTCGAAGGTCTTCATGGAAACTAGAGTCTCCAGCCATGTAGGCTTCGAATGATACCCCACTTCGAGTGTGGATTCAGGATGGATACTCCAGAATGCTCCTACCACCCAAAGGGGAAGTCCTGGGAACTCCGGGATCGACGATCATGGGTCCCCTTCGCTTACTATCCCACTCTGATGTCCGTTGCCGAGTAACCGATACCTCGGCTACAACCGAAACACCGCCTCCGTGTCCCTCACGTCACCTGGATCGACGCGAACGCGTCGATACTACCAAATAGACAATCATATAGTTGCTCGTTACTTTGGTTCTCGACGTTTCGGTTGTCGAAACTACCGAAACTATCGATACCAACGAATCACCCTCCGGTTTGGTTGGGCTACACATTCTCCTACACGTTTCGGAGCGAGACCATGTCAGAAACACCTCTGGCTTCCACCAAGGTGTTGTCCCGTTGCTCTTGTGATGCTGGCCACAGGCCAGCTACTTCGGGTTCTTAGTACTGCCTCTAGTAAATGATACAATAGGAATGAACTACACATTTGAAAAGCGAAAAATATAGCATTTTCATAGGTGTGTTCATTCACTGCTTATCACCGATCGTCGGCATCACGGGGGCTGTGCAGCTCCTGCTAAAATTCGTCTGTTTCCCAGAGCACTCTGGCACACCTTCTGCATATTCTGAGGAGGTAGATTTCAAGATATATGGAATAAACGCAACCTGTACCTTTGAAAAACTTAAAACTAACGACAATTGTGCTCAGAACAGCAGAGAAGGAAAATTTACAAACTCCGCGCGCAGCCCTTGCACAGCATCCGAGAACTACCAGTCTGCCTACGGCAACGTGCTTGCACAAAGATCTGCCGTACATGGCAGACTGGTGACGAGTCTAGGAACGCCGAGTAAAAGCCAACACCGACACACGAATGGAAACATATCTACCGACGGCGCACGAACGGTACCGATACCGATACCGATACCGATCCACGGGCCGCTGCGCACATACATAACTGGCTGTAGCTCCAATAACTTCTTGAGCTAGCTGGAAATTCAATTTGCTTTCAGTGGGGTTTATTTGAGTGCTGAGAAATCTCACACAACTTGGCCAAAGGCATATGGACACTTTCCGGCCGTGTTGAATTGGGGAAAGTGCTCCACGCTTCGATTGCCTGCAATAAAGGAATTATTGTCAAGGACTTGTGCAGGGTAACCGCCGGGGTTGGGTGCTGCTGTGAGGTCTACACAAATATTACTAGGAGGGAACCAAGTACTTGCATAGGACTTCATTCATACAGCTGCTATAACTGCATTCTGGACTCGATAACAGCTTGGCAGATGGAAACAAATCTAGACTCTACCCAGGCTGCTGCACCAAGCCGCTTGGAGGATAAAAATTATTGTGTGGGTGAAGAGGAGGTTAGTGAACAGAGTGAAACACACCGATTTTGATGGTTGGACCTGCGGAAGCTCAACCTAAACATTAGTGCCCTGAGTTCAACCACGGGTCTACCCAATCTGCTGGGCTTCTGAAATTGAGAGTTTGATTATGAAATGAGACCTCAAACTGAAAGTTCGTGATTCGGGCACGAAAGACGGTCCATCAGCACAGCTTTCCAAATTTTAGCACCTTGTCCAGACTCCAAGAGGTCTGTGTGATCGGGGTTTGCCGCCTACCTCTTGTGAAGAGGTAAAGATATTGAGATAGTGTTTGAGTCCGTTGGCGTGCGGGTGGAACAATGAGGTTTGGAGTGATTGCAGCAAGGACACCACCACTGGCCCAAAGAAAAAGGAAGACGCAACGGCTCCGGCTAGAGTCGAATGGACAGTCCAGAAAAGAGAGCGGACAACAGGTATCTACCAGGGAGATACGAGCAACAGTGGGTCAGTGGACTTGATGTGAACCGCGACACAGTTTTCAGTGCAGACCCCAGTGTGAATTCGTTCGGATTTTGAGGGTTGCGGGATATAGACCCCAGAAATAGCAGCGAGATAAACAGGAAGCCACCTTAAACTCGCCTTTGTGTTCCAGGCGTAACTCAGCAACCATCGAACCATCTCTTCGAACCTGTGTCATGCACTGGTGGTGCATGGCCAAAATTTCGTGGTCACTGGAGAGGTACATAGGAACAGACATAAGTACAAGGTAAACTATGGAGACCTACAGAGTTGAAACCCGGATCCGAAAAAGACCCAGATCCGAAAATATTGGCTTGTGGGCCCGGTTTGGACGGAACTGAGCCAGGTATTTTTTATATTACTCGTACAGGGAGTATTAACAATCCTATATGCTCAAAAGCCCTACTCGATTCGTCAGCCAGCACGAGAAATCGAAAACATACGAAAAACGGAAATGTGTGGGGTGCCACAAGTCATGAGGGAAGAACCTTTGTTATGGTGGCTGCAAAAGTGCCCAGACCTGAAATTGTACATGGGTAGGCTTCAGCAGTCCCTCTATTACCTCGCAGGTACAGCCTGCCATGAAATGCTAGAACCACATGTGCACGACCCGGATTTTTGGATCACACAGGGGGCAAGTCCCATGGCTTATTTCTAAATAAGCCAGCGTAGCTTGAGCGCGGCTTATGCGCGGCTTATGCGTGGCTTATCTTGTTCCTAGATCAGATAGCGATAAGAGTCAATGACATGAACCGGTCATCAGCAGGTCATCCGGCTGAAAGGAGCCGGGGCTCAATACTGATGGTAGTGTCCGATACCAGTATCGGATACCGGCGGAGTTTTAAATGCGGGTTCGGATCCACATGGCTGTGCTCACACTCTGGCCCAAAGGTCCTTAGTACGTGTACACAAATCAAGTTTCTCCCAGAGACCTTTATTAGACATAGCCCAAACACTATGGGGGTACAATGCACCTATAGAACCTCTCAAAGAGTCTTGTTCCCAGTAATAGCAATTCCCCACTCTTCACATGTTTGCGGGTCCTTGATATTGGTTTCATACAAGCCATATTAACTCTACAGGGCAGGCAGACAGAACCCAAGCCCCTTGTGGGCACTGAAAGGCGAGCAGTTAGTCAAGGGAAGCGAGAAAAGAAAGCTGAGTACAGGTTGCTTTTGATGTGCGCCGATGGTTATCAAGAAAGCGAGCCAAGCAGGGAGTCGGACCGGGGCCCGAGCACCGTGTGAGAATCAGCTGACACTCATTGTGAAGTGGAAATAAATCAAGAAATAATTGCAGGAGAAGTAGAATAATATATATGCAAATGCCCCAGGTAAGCCGGTCACTACAGTCTACAGCCACCCAAGTGGGACCAGGCCAAATCGGTAATCGAGTGGTCACCCAATCTATGACAGAATCAAATCAATCATGTATCTTATCGCCATCTGATGCAGTATAAGCCACGTATAAGCCAGCAATAAGCGGCGTACAAGCAACGCTGGCTTATTTGGAAATAAGCCACGCTGCATGCCGCCTGTGTCAGGGTCCTCCACCAAAACAGAACACAAAAATGATGAGCTCATGCTCCACAACCACGGACCCCAAAATCTGGAAATATTTGGGCATAGGCTACAAGGTAATGACATTTCATCCACCGATCCTGAATTCTAATTTTTCGCATTGCCATTGAGAAACGCGCAAGAACTTTATTTTTTTCGGATCTGGGTTTCAACTCTGTACTACAGTGTCTCAAATTCCCATATGAATGAATGGCACCCAGCGCTGGTATGGAACTCCTCGATTCTTCATCGCTTTCACCGTCAGGTGCAAAGCTTCAGCTGCATCGCTAGCGGAAGGCTGCCGAGAACCCTGAAACAGTCGGGAGTAGAATTCTTTTGCAACCACCGGGCCATCTGGATCGTGCATTGACCATAGGGTGCCCACCGCACCGCAGAACCCCGCAGCAATGAATCCGCCGCCAAGGTGGAATGATTCATTTATCAGTCCTACATCCCCCATTGCTGTCTGGCATGCAGCCAAAAATGCAAATTGTGCACGAGGGAGGTCCATGCGAAGGATGGTGTCTAGCTCCAAGTTGCCTTCAAACAGAAGGAGTTTGCTTTTCGTCGGGTCGCGCAGGTCCTGCTCTCCATGGCAGGCCAGATGAACCCACGAGGATTCCCGTAACTGTTGTTGTACCGCATCAACCGTTGCGTTTTTGTCTGTGAGGCATTTGACAGCCTTTCTGACGATATGAATAATGTTTTCGACCTCTTGCTTGACCGAAGGCAGGAAGTTCCTGAGACTAGCATCAGTGAAGGCTACACCGACAATCCCAAATGTTTGTAATGAGCCAGGTCCCCTCTTCGCATAGGCATCCAGAAGCGATCCCAATGTTGCTGTGTATGAATGTACAAAATATCCATCTGGAGAACTGGCATGCAAAGGGAGGCCTGTGAATTCCCCAGTTGGCAGCCACCAGAGCCGGCCCCCTTTGATGCCATGCTGGATGAAGAAACGTCAGTAACAATTTTGTTAGCATTCCTCGGAACTCACCGATCTCAGCGCCGTATACACCGGAGAAACAATGAAGGTCCAAATCCAGTCCAAAAGGTCTTTGAAACACTCTTCAACTGATATAGAAATTGCCCCCTCACGCTGGACTATCCTGGGAGCCACGTGTTGTCCCCTCATCCTCGCATTGCAGGATCGCAGCAGCTCTTGGAGCATCATTTGCTGTGATTTTAGTTGCACCAGCCCGAATTTGAATGCAACATGGACTGGCGTGGATCTTCTCCCTTTAACTGGTGGCAGGATGATGATCCCATCACAACTGGCCAAATGACTATTCAGTATCACGATAGGACCTCCTTTGGCTGCTTTGCAGAGCAAGTTGTATGGTTTGGGAAGAAGGAAATACTTCATGTGAGGTTGGTTGCGGATCCGCTGAAGCAGATCATCTCGATCAGTCGCGACTTGCATTGGATCCAGGGACTTTCCGCTGTAAAGATCTGAAGAAAGCTTTTGAAACATCGCTGCATCATCAGAATTCATTTTATGTGGATTTTCTTTCAGCTGGAGCATCTGCTGGAATATTGTCGCAACTCCGTACTCTATGAATTCCACGGCGGAGGTCACATCGGAGCACGTGATACAAGCTTGAACCGCAGTTGAAGTCACCGCACCAATTTCAAGTCTCCGGATGGTTTCGTGGCGCTGTGATACAGAATGACCCATCCACAGGATGTCAGGTAATAGACGAAAAGCGGCAGTGTAGGCAGTCACACAAGTTGAAGATGATGGTGTGTGATGTGTGGAATAGGAGGCCCATCTGACTGCTGTGTTCCAGGACAATTCTGGAGTGGAGGTCGGAAGGTTGACAGAATCACTGAAGTGATAGTGCATGTCTTCGAGGTCGCTGCTGTCCTGGAAAACAACATATCGAGATTTCAAATACTCTGCATGTGTGGACAGATGCCCTGCACGGTTGGGATGGTTGTCTGACATGAGATCCAAGGCAGTTTTGCTGAGCTGTATTGCCGTGTTAATGTCTGTTATGTCTCCTGACCACCAGTATCTTTCACCAACAATTGATGCAAGATTTCGCAGCCGCCCTAATAGGTCAGGATGCTCGTCTGGCGTGAGATCAAAAGATTCCGCGTAGTTCTTCATGGCGGTATCCAGATCCCTCACTTTTCCAAATGTGTAATATCTACTTCCGAAACACATTGCTACACTTTGCAGTAGATTTGCTCGCTCTGGGTGGTCTGGTGGAGTGAAGTAAAGACCTTCTTTCGCTGTCAGCAGTGCTGTCTTCAGGTCCTTGGGGTCTTTCGAGATTAAGTATAGATCCCTAAGGACTATTGACAGATATTCAAGTCGTTTCGGTCGGGTAGGGTGGTCCTTTGGAGTAAGAGTAAGAGCCTGTTCAGCAGTCTGCACTGCTTCTTCAATGTCTTCCCGGCCTTTGAACCTTGCAAACCGATCTCGCAATAAACACAAAAGAGTGTGTAGCTGTTCTGGTCGTAGAGGATCAAAGTCGGTGGTGAGACTAATGGCTTCCTGTTGAAACTGCAATGCATCCTGCAGATCTGGCAGGGCTCCCAGCCTTGAATATCGAGTGCCCAAAGACTGCGAAACCATTTGTAGACAGGTCGGTCGGTCAGGGCCCTTGGGGGTGATGGCAAGAGCTTCCTTGTTATATTGGACTGCTGTATCTAGGTCGTGCAGGCTTCCTAATCTTTTGTATCGCTCCTCGAAAGATGCACCAAGATTAAGCAACAGATCTGGCCGGGATGGATGTCCCTCAACTGTGAGATCGAGGGCTTGTTGATCATTACGCAGCGCTGCTTCCAAGTCCTGTAGAACTTGAAATTTTTGATATCGGTTGAAGAATGATGTACCACGATTTTTGAGTTGCACTGCTGTGTCTGGAGCTGCAGCTGTGTAATATCGCTGACGCTGTTGCACTGCTATGTCTGAACCTCCAGTTCTCTTGCGCTGCAACCCCACTAGATTATGCAGTGAGTGAACCTGTTGTGGATCGCCTTTCGTGGTGGGGTCATAGTCGGATGGTGTGTATTTTGCTGAGGGTTTATTGGATGTTCGCAAGTCCATGGTCATTGGATCGCGATATCGGCTACGCTGAAACCCCACTAGAGTTTCCAGTCGGTGAGCTCGGGCTCGTTCTAAATCACGTTTTATGCTGGGATCGTGGGGGGACCATGTATGTGTTGCTGTGAGATTATTGGGTGTTGGCATGAGGTCCATGGCTTCCTGCTCATGACGGATTGCTGCCTGTAGATCCTTGAGATCACCACCAGCCTTCTGGTATCTGCTGTACAAAGCCCTTCCGAGGTCCAGATGCCATTTTGGTAGCTTTGGATCCCCAGAACCAGCTTGCTCTATGGCTTTCTGCAATGTAGCTACTAGCCCTGTTTTGAAAGTCTTTTGGCTCTAAATTCGACAATTGAGTGCATTGGTATGCCCAACGAAATTAATACACGCACTGCATCTCGATCAGCTCCGGGGTCCGTAGCTCTCTTCGTGTCAGAATGAAAAACCTGCCCTGTGTTAGCTCCACGCTCAAGCATAGAAAAATGGCTCATACGGCTTGCGAGTGGACATTCCTGATCTGTACAACCACCATTGAGCCGAATATTAAGGAAGTCAATGGATAGACCCACAGAGTCACCGACCTCCGAGCCAGCACGTGCAATCCGTTTCTTCTTCTTCGACAGATTCGGCATCAAATCTTACTCTTCGTCAGTTTCAACATGCACATGCAGAAAAACTCTCTATACAGGGCTGTGCAGGTGCGTGGCAACTGTGAGCAGTCGATGGGGGCCGGACAGAGATGTGCATCACATCGGTTACCTTTATATCTACACTTTTCAGGCACTGACCGCGTACAGCTTCCTCCATTCTCGTATGATCAAGATCTGACATGATCTGACAGGTCATTTAGGGCGGGTTTGCATCGATAAATATCTTGACTTCAAATGACTTACCTTCGTCTAGTTTTCGCCTACGGGATCCAGGACGCTCGGCAAGCATCGAGCTCCGTTTACACCCCAATTGTTGACGCTGTCTGCTTGCTGCGTGAAGTAGACGAAACTCTCTTCTCTGACATGCGGAATGACATCTAGACTGAACCTGTCACCGCTAGTCGCGGACGTCTCAGTTTGGACTCAGTTTGTTGGTGATGTCCGCCACATTGTTGGGCGTAAATTGTGCAAGCACCGCACCGGATCTTCGCGCATGAGATCTGGACCTTTGGTATATTAGCCAGATGGGGCGATGCGCACCAGCATCGACGCCGAAGGCAACGGATACTGACCTCGTCCACAAAGATATACTCCCACCCTCGTGGCTCCATGCTTTATAAACACGCGCGTCCGTCTGTGGTGCACCGTTAGACCACGTAGGTGTTGTCCCATTTGGATACCACCCCATTTGGTAGAATCGTCACCAGTCTGCCTGCCAGAAGGCAACAATGTAGTGAGCACGTTGCCGCAGGCGAGTATATACAAGGGTGGGAGTGGGACTCGGCCACTCCCACTGTCCGCAAGTGAGTCCCACCCGACAGTCTGTGGCAGTGGGACTGACGGTGGATCAGTGCAACTCGGCAATTGCCGAACGGCTTGGCGACATTTGATATGGCCATGGACGTCGCTTCTGCCGGGGACGCATCAAAAGTTGCGCGCGGTTTACAGTATTTACTCTCGGTGCCCATTTCTAAACGTTGGTTCACTGCGGAGAGTGAAATTTCGGTTTGGCGGTGTACATCTCAGTGTATGCCAGACAGGGGTTGTGGGCCTTGGAATGTTCGCTTAATTTATTGGGGCTGCCATCAAATTTGCGTGCATTCAGTCTGCGAAGAAATTTCGGGCACTGCATGAGATATTAATAACGCATGCGATGCCCGTGACACAGCCATTGTGACCGACGACGCAGCGCGGGAGGGTGCACGAGAGCTGACCGACATAGGTTCCCTGCGCAGATCGCTTGGATCCATGTGACTGTCCATATACGCTTGGAAGGCAAGGGTACTAATCCAAGCCTCGGGCGTCTCCAAATTAAAAGACAGATGAGTGCGGTATTCCTCACTGAGCATCTTTCAAAGCCGTCAGTATTTTATTAGTATGATCAGACCATTGAATCAACATACATGGCTTCGATACACTCTCAGTAGACTCGTGACCAGTCTGCGCTACGGCAAATCTTAGTGCAAGCACTATGCCGTAGGCAGACTGGTACAACTCGGGACATGTCAAAGGGCTGAGCCCGGAGTTTCAGCCAAGTCGACTTAAGGGCAGCCAAGTCTAAGTCACGGCAACACTACCTGCCACATATCTGCGAATATCATCCTCATTTGCGCGGATCTCTAGAGTCTCGAGATTTGGAAGAGAACCATTTGGACGAATATGGGGCCGTGAGGTGATCATCAGGTTCGCTGTAGACCCCATCAACACGAGATACTCCAGTAAGATCTGCCGGTTGGCCTCCGGGTATTCATCAACAGCATCTACAATCACATAAACCTTGGAATACTCTCCAAGCATAGCCCGGAGCACATGGAAAACCTCATCCAAAGAAGGTGTGGTGCACTTCTCGCAGTGCCGCTGATATAACCCCTCTGCAAAGCCGATGTCTCTGCCAAGCACCAGTTGTCTCCAGAGACTGGAGAAGAGCTTAGTGGGAGCTTGTTCCTCAGCTTCCTTGTGGTTCAGATATATGCAAGCCACACCAATATTTTGGTTCTGGAATTCAGCGGCAAGATGATCCACAACCATGGATCTAGATAAAGAATAATTAGTAGGTGGCCAATAATTTAACAAGTGTCGCACGCAAGAACAGTTTTCCCTGCACCCGCTGGATATCCAGATCAGTTACGGGTTGATGTGGATGAAGAGCATATGCCACGCACGAATTCCACGGCACCAGAGAGTTCTTCCTGACCCATTTTTCCACTCTTGAAAGTGTGGATCAGCGAGCAGCCATCTTCCGGTTCCTGGCTGTCGCACATTGCAAATATCTGCTTGGCGAAGAAAGAAATTGATTGGTGAAAGCCAGTCGATGATTCGGGTGCACTCTGCCACTCAAGAACACTCAACAATCAAACATTTGCTGGCCTCTCAGACTCACAATCCATTTGTCTTTGCTGCTCGGACATTGCATCACCGATATTCATAACACCTAATGCCACATTGTCCAGCGAGCTCAGTACAACTGGTATAACAGAATTAAATTTCAACACGACAGAAAAAAAACTTCTCAGCTGACCGTCATGATGCTGCTGCCCTATATCACCGAAGTTTCAACATCAGTGCTTGCCATGGTGATAGAGAGTCAAATCACAATCACCACAGATCCAATAACAGCCATGAATTGAGCAGAGACTTAAATTGCTCAAATTTGCCAAGATACTCTTCGGCTTCTTTCTTGTTTCACAATGTCCATTTCAGCTGTTTCGAGAACTTGGACAATGGCCCATCTCCCGGGCTCAATTTCTGTGTGAGCCGCTCCATCATCGTTTTGAAATCGGCCAGTGGACTTTTCATTTGCTGAAGCATGCCGCTTGAAGGGTTGGTAGTCATCCGGTTATGAAGCTCTTGAGGGAGCGGTCGGAGGTCTTTCAGCTCCGAAAGCAATTTCTGCTGCTCCTGAGGTGCATTTACAAAGTCCTTGAAGTGATCGTAGGCCTTCAGCGCAGTGTCGACGAGCTGCAGGATACTGGCAACGGTGCCGAGGGTGGCCAATGCTTCTGCCATGAAGGAAGAGGACAAGGTGGTGTGTGCGAAATTGCACTGCCTGTCTGGCTGTCAAGCACTGCCTCGAGTTAAAATTAATCCATCGGGTGTAGTGCTGGCACATGCACTTGGATGGGTGCATAAGAAACAACAGGAGATCCTCGTAGGAGCCTGAGAGCTCTCATAGAGGCACTCCACTAATTAATTTAGTCCTTGTAGTTCCCATTCTGGACCACCTGAAGAGAATCTATGCCTGCTTTTGCCATATTTATCTGTTGACGCTGGCGGCGTAATTACGGTGCCGATAGGCGCCCCAGTAGTTCGGTTCAACAGCTGACACTTCGATGTATGGGCGCTTCCAAAGGTCCGGATCGATAAGAGCAAAAGCGGAGCTTTCAAAGGCCGGAAGCGTGCAACGATATATAAGACTTATTAAACGGCTAGGGGAAGTGTACATGACAGGAAGGGAAGGCGTGCTTCAGTGACGAGGGATACGTTGCTTGGATGTACAACTACGTGTAATTTATTTGACAGGACCCGCGATACTGATGGGAGGGGAACGGGTGTCTCGGATCAACTGACTTTCTGATATCGATTTCAAGAGGAAATTACGAGGATCGGCCAGCTAAATCCACGATTCGGCGAGCATTATAAACGACTCAAGAGGCACAAGAACTACATAGTACAGTGTTGAAGGAGGCATCCCATTGGGCATTCCAGCCGGAAATCGACTGACAATCGTACTTCTTGATTTTGCATCATATCGGCGAAAGAATTCTACAGGGTGCTGCGGGTTCGAGAGGATGACTCTGCCCAGATGATGTGCATTAACCATCTAACTCAATCCGACTTGAATGCAGTTATAATTACGTTGCCATATGTCTTGTGTTGAATGGCGAAATAAGCAGCCACTGCCCAAATTTTGGGGCTCGGCGACGAAATGAGAATGCGTATCAGTGGAGTTGTCAGTCAAATATCAAAGAAACCCCGCTAGAAGTTGAATTGCTTGAAATGAGCACAAAGTTTGAGTTGATCATAATTGAATTGCATATGAATCGCTCATAATTCACAAACAGATTTATCTGTTTTGTGCTATTGGGGACCAAAAATGTCAATAAACGGCTTATGTACGCCCATCTGATGGCGTCTGTTCTGGGGACTTAATCTGGTTAACATCCCTCAATGTGAGCTGGTTGGCGCGCAAGCGTCGACCCAGCGAACGTTGAGCTTTTTATTAAATTCCGTGGATCTACAAAAAAGAAAATTCTACCTATCTGTTTGTGAGCTGCCGCTTGCCGGCCTCGCCCGCTCACACTGTAAATGGGTTTTGCGGTGCTGGCGCGTTGAAATCCGGCACCGCCACATGACCGATGAGATCAGTGACCCTACTAAGCTACTAGATCACGTCACAACTGTGCTATCAAACCAGCCAGCTACCAACCAGCTACTTGGCTCCGACATTTGTGCCGTTGCTGAGCGCTCTGACTTTGAATTTTCCAAGGTTCTTCCAGCGCCGGCAGTCTGGCATACTGGTCACAGTTTGCCTACGATAAGTTGATGCGGAGGTGCGTGGCCCGCATATACTTTCTGTCACCCGCTATTTGATATTCCCTGGCGCGCTCCATGCGCCGGCATTGAACGTCGTCTTCAATCCTCCCTGCACCGTGGCACGCCGCCACCAGCGTCCGTAACATTCAAGTGCGTTGTCCGTGTTCTTTCCTGAGCTCCATAGGCCATCTGGCTCCACGGACGCACTGGTAACTTTGTTTGATTTCCGGTTTACACGCCCGCCGAACCCTCGCGCATCGCACTTCTCTGCAACACTACCAGATACGTGCACTGGAGGTCTGCTGCGTTCCCTCATCGCTCCTATCTCCATCTTCCCCAGCGCTGCGGCATCCATTGCGCCTGCTTCACTTGCGAGCATCTGCATCTGGCTGGAGCGCTTGCGGCACGCGCAATTGCACACAGTCCAGATCCAGACCCGTGAATACTGGACAGTGTGCGGAATTTGTCCAGTGCAATCTGCATAATTCCGCGGACGGGTGTATCACAAGCAGCAACCTCGTACTTCGTTGCGCTTTCCGCACCTGTGCACCTTTGTCTGGGCAGTGCGGCGCCCCTTCTCGCTGCCTGCATCGACTCGACGCGGCGTTCCTGTGCTCCCCATTCTGATGATGCGGGTGGGTCCGGTACGTTAAACGCAGTGATGTGGGTATATCGGCTCTAATTCCTCGTCTCCTGTCCGCTTAAATGTCCATCCTGGGTTTTGTGCTTGCGGAACCTCCTGTTTACCCTCAACGTTCGTTCCTCTCCTATCAAAACGTCTCCTGATCACTGCTTCCTCCCACTTACGATTGTCAGCGCTGCCCTCTCCCCATAACCCATGTCTGTTACTGAATCCTCTCGTCGGGCCACCGTCATGGAAGTCGATGATATTGACCCTATGGACTTCATGAAGGCGCCGCCGCTCTTAGACCCTTCCGGACCAATTCTCAAGAGTCTAATACCGGCTGAACCTGCCCAGTCCCCCATTCAACAAAATGTCTTTCGTCGGGCCACCGTCACGGAGGTCGATAATATGGACATCAGAAACGCGCCCCCGCTCTTAGACTCCCTCGGACCAGCTCTCCAGAATCTAATACATACATATTAAATCCCGCAACGTTTCTCCTCCTGTCGCTGTCGCCGCCCAGTTTTTGTGTTTGCCTCCTGGCTAGTGATGTTCTGGCTTTGGCTTGGCCTGAAAGCCATGGCTTTGGCCCGGCTTGGAGTGGCTTTGGCTCGCTGAAATCTCAGGCCAGGCCAAAACATTTAGCCTTGGCTTGGCTTGGCCTGGCTTTGGCCTGGGCCATGGCTTTTCCATCAAGTTTATACTTGCACGAGAACAAAGGTATGGAGTGTTTGGATCAAGCTTTATGAAAGTTAGAGAGGTTCTAAACACTTCAGTAGCATTTTGGGAACTACCAAAACTGCGAACAGATCTTCCAGAATCGGTGTTGAAATTTTGTTCTGTCGTAATTAGGTCATCCACGGACCATTCGACTGCTAATCTGTGATATGGTACTTAATCGCAGCTCTGACTGAGGGTGCAACACCTCTATGAACTCAATGTGAGTATTTTTTATGAAGATTTTGTCGACCATATTACTGCGCACAGAGGGGGTCCAGAAGCCTTGGCTTTTTGGCCCGGCTTTGGCCTGAGAGATGGCCAGGCCAGGCTAAAAGCCATGCTAGGCCAAAATTTTGGCTTGGCTTTGGCCTTGGTACCAAAGCCAAAAAGCCATGGCTTTTTGGCCTGAGGCCAAAGCCAGAACATCACTACTCCTGGCTCCACATCGGTTCCTCTCTGTCCAATTCCACCCTCTCGAGCGCCAACTGAGAGAATCTTTGGGCTGCAATCATGTATATGTTGCTATATGTTGTCACCTTCCCATTGAATCTGGCATTGAAATCCAGATGGAACACGGCATCCAGCATAGAGAGAATACACATCAAGTACATTAGGGTGTTTCACGGTTGGCTTTTTTGGTCCAACTTGGGCTCCAACTTGGCCTTCAACTTGATCCAGAGTTAACTATGAACGACCAAACAGCTGATTTTGTCGCGAATTCGTGAGTTGGGCGTTACGTATCCGGATTTGATGTGAAACACAGTTAGCCGAAGTTGGAGCTCCAAGTTGGGGCCCAACTTGGCCAACTTGGATGTCAAGTCGAGCTCTTGTGCACGACTTGACATCCAACTTCGATTTCGGGCTCCAACTTGGGTTCCAACTTGGGCCAAGTTGGAGGCCGAAGTTGGAGCCCAAGTTGGGCCAAAATCCCAACTGTGAAACACCCTATTAGAATATTTTTCAGCTCAATGGTCCCAATAAATATGCTAGGTACAATATCTCTGGCTCAATGTGAGCTGGTCGACGCTTGCGCGCACGCGCAAGCGTTGACCGAGGGATCGTTGAGCCGTTTTCAGGTTCCCCGGAATACGGCCCTGAGTATATCATTCATGATGGAAGTAAAACGGGTCTGAGAAGAGGTACCAGGGGTGCCCGGAGGGCCTTAGTATATTTATCCGCTCTGGTTTAACTCGACTTGAATCCCGATCTTTGAACAGAATAGCCAATCCATGCATCGATTTGAACCTGGCTTGTGCAGCGGGAGGCAAGGCAGGTGGATGATCCATTCTTTGAAGGTTTTGATCCCGCACTCACGCGCGCGCTCACAGATCATGATGCTCGCTACAATTTGAGTGGTTGATACATAAGGATGTGGAAACGAGCTCCTCACACCGACAATCAGCCCAGTTTCCCGCGCCGGAGCCCGTTTCGGCTGTACTGGGTAAATTCGCGGTATGAGTACACAGCTCATATTGTCGAACACTAATGTTCGCTTTAGACAGAGGATAACATAACTGAAGTTCGCCCATTCCGCAGCACGTTTGGATGCTCTCTCATGTCTCTCGCACGCAAGCTCAGGCTTTCGGCAGATGTTGTTGCGAAGGTCAATGAGGTTTGAAAGGCAAATATTTCACGGTTTAGTAGGCAGATTGAGGCGCGTGATAACACACATTCTGCAAATCCAGAAACTTTTGCGCCGAACAGTTCTAGCTTGCGGAGTGAAATGGGGGGAAGGTGCAAGAATCATGACGGACGATTCATTTTATTCAACACTACTTATATCTCCGAGTCGCATACTGACGAAGCCAACTCTCAATCAACCTCCACTTCAAGCTTCAAGCGTGATACACCCAAAGTTGGTATTCGCTCCCGCGCGCCGGCGTAGTGCAACCTAGGCATCGCGCGAAGACACATCAGCCATTACCAAATGGCGCGCGAGCGCGAAAAAACTACGTACCCGACCGTAGACCATACTTGTCCCGTCGAAAATCGCTTCCCAAATAGAATCGGCGTTGGGGAGCTTAATCTGAGCATATAAATATTGTCAGAATCTCATCGCCTGATTGACCGCATGTACCACAAGCTGTCCTTCGCCAGTAGTGTTGGGCACGGGTACGGGTTCGGGTCTGGAAGCAGCGACCCGGACCTGAACCCTGGAAACCCGCACCTGCACCCGCGGGTTCACGGGTCTCTACGGGTGGCGGATTAAAGGTGATCCGAGCACTCGGCACGCACCGGCAGGCTCCCAGATACAGCCTAGGACATTACTGTCCGGTTACTATGACCTGTAAATGGGTTATCTTGCTATAAATGGAATACATTCACCTGTCTGGCTCGTAAAATTATTTTTTCAAGCTTATCTGCAGGTTTCAGTGGTATTTTGTAAGAAATCGGCATGGAGTAGTAATTTGAGTAGTGTGGGGGCAAATATGGTCGGCGAAAAATCGTCCACGGTGATGAGGTGGTTCTGATGAGGCAGGGAGAAAAATAAAAGGCGGATTCCGGGTGAGCGAGGAAGAACGAAACACACGTTTTCTTCATTGACCTTGTGAGCCACTGCTTCGTTACGCGATTCCTGAAGAGCCATTCATCATCGTCGATGTTGTACCGGTCCCACTATTAGAATGAGATCAATACATGTACATACTGGTACCCCAAGCGATGGACAACGCACCATGACATGCTGTCCGGTCTTCCACACTTGCGTCGGGAGGAGAACCTCGAGGGGCGAGGGTCCCCTTAGTTGAAGATGGTGGCGTTGTCGGCCATGTTGACGATGGTGACGGGAACGGCGACCTGGGGAACAATGTCTAAGTATCAAGTCCCGACAGATGGCACAGCGTTGACGCTGGCCTTGCCAGAAAGATCGTCTGCATAACTGCGCCCGGACGGCCTGAATATGCCTATTGTCAAATTTTCTGCCGACAAGGGTTGCAGGACCATAAACTTACATGTGGGAGTGCAGGAGAACTGGGTGAGGCATGTACGGCTGAGACCGCGTAGAGGGCGAGGACCAAGGGCGAGAAGAACATTTTTCTAACTGAGTGGGGCCATCGGCTGAGTGCTCGCCTGGGTTTATATGAGGAACCATGAGAAGGGCTGAGAATCCCGAGAAGTCGCGGCGATATGGCGTAATCGATAGCTTGTTCAATCTTTCCCGGGGGTTTCTAGATCCGAAATTACTGAATCAAGGGGTGCATCTTCCGCATCTTCCGCAAGCGCAACGTACTGAGGGACCCATCGATTACGGCGAGGAATGATTGCGGGAAGAGATCTGAGTTAAGGATGTGCCACGAGGTTCAAAATCCTTCATTACGCTGCCCGAAAGGATCGATTCTAGCGAGAGCCAAGTAGAATTACGTGCGCTGCCGTGCCCTTTGGTAAGAGCTTGAAGAAGAAAGGTTGGAGGGGTAAAATTACGGAAAGGGCTTGGGAAAAATATAGACACAGGGAACTCGCAGGACTGAGGAGAGTGATAGTCTCTTATAAACTGCAATTTAGGAACCCTGTCATGAGGGTCTGGGCGTGAGCCAACCACTTAGCAGGACCACTGCGCTATCGAATTTTGATGGCTCTGGGCCTCCAAACCCGAAATGGCGAGGCGGGGGGGGGCACCAAATTCAATGGGAAAACGGCCTAAAAGCCTAGTAAATTACAGTAGTAATATGCCCGATTTTGTCGTGAGATAAAAATGGGAACAGCTAAAGCTTTTTCCACGTGCACACCTGGCACAGTTTGAATTTACCTTGTATTCTCGTCGTTTTGACAGCACAAGGCACTTTTCGCATTTTATTTTGGTGCAGACCCACTATTAGGGCTTACCTGCGCTGATCTGCCTCCTAAGAATCTTCTGAAATATGCTTGAATCGATGTCGTAGCCACGGCTCAAGGCGACGTGACAAGGATGTGACATTTACCCTTCAACTTGACTCTTTTACAGCAGCGTCAAATGGTACTCAGAAAATCCAAATAAATTTTGACAATCACAGAAGATGCATATATTTGTAATTGTGGTATTTTCAGTCGGGGCGACATGAAGCAATGTGCTCATTTCGTGATTATGTAATAAGCTTTTACTCTGATCGGACACCTGAACTTAAAACAGGACTACGGAGAAGGAGACCGATGAAAAACGGCGGGGGATGGGGGCGGATTGGGACGCGGCATGGGCAGAGCTCGATTGTGTAATGCGAGCGCTCCCTTGCCCTTCCCCCGCGTGGAGGTGATTAGTGGTTCAGTTTCAACCTCGGTTCACTGTGGGCTTACACATTGACCAGTAATGATTTGAGTGCGTCCATTCTTAGGGTGGCTTTCACCTTGTCCTTTAAGAAAAAATAATGTTGTATAGATGCAACTCATTTCTTCATCAAAATCCAAAACGACAATTTTTCTCCACTCGCCATTTCAGGAACGAGTTAGACATAATGAGTTATCTTGACATGCTGATCCTTCACACTGATTACAGTCCCAGCGGACGATGATAGGCTCACATAGGCCGACCCTCTGGGCAACACCACTACCTCGCGTATCTCTTGCCCGCCCCACCCCGTCAAGAATCGGCGGCGGGGTAAATGGAGGTCAACAATGTGGCTGTCTCTGGTGTACCCATCACCGTACATCACCACATACCCCGCGTACGATATCGAGGAGTTGATATTGGGCACTGCGGGAACCGCTGACACCCTGGTCCAAGATAGAGTGTAGTCTGGGGTGTCTCCCACGGTTAATCGGTAAGTGAATAGGACAGCTTTGGCGCCAGGTGGTTGCCGCCCCATTTTCTGGCGAAGGGTATCCGCGATGCCGCTCTTGTTTCTCCAGTGGCCATCCGATATGTAAATCATCAGCTTGTAGGTATTGTCACGGATTGGGTTGGGATGTAGGGTCATGTGCATATGCGGGTCAGGCCTGAAAACGCGGGATTCCACGTCTCTCGAAAGGCGAATATCGGCGTGCTCTACCCGCTCCACGACGGCGACGAGAGTTCGAGCACTGAGATTTAGATCATCAAAGTCGCGGACTGAGGCGTGGTGGCTGGATAAAAGTTGGCCGATTGGACGCCAACGCGACCCAATTGAAGCTAATGTGTATATGAGGATTAGCCGATCGTGAGGCTGTTGGACTGTGGCAGTGGTGAAGATGATGTGCCCGGGCACAAACGCTACTTGAGTCTGCTGCGAAACGTTAGATGAGCTTCAGAGATATCGCTGGATTAGTTACCGTTGAGGAGACGGTAGTGCAGTCAAATATCACGTATAGTTGTTTCCGCCAATCGATTACAAGCATCCCCCTCTCCCTCTTGCCCCATGGCCGATATACCCACTCGACTCCCAGAAGATTACCAGAAAGGACAGGGTTGCAGGCCCTGCCTATATAGGTGTTTAGAACACCGTCGAAGTGGACATCCCAGAGGCCAGTGCTGAAATCCGCCTGTACGATTGAAAGTACTCTACCACGAGTATATCAATTCCAGGGTTGCTAAACCATAAGAAACTTACTGTCGGTTCGTTGCGCTGTTATTGTGCATGAAGAAGAAAACCGCCGATTGCCCGTCGTCACGCATCTCCACCTCCCAAGATGTTCCATACGTGCCCGCTAGGGAGCGAAGCCAGACACGGATCCCAGTGACTGCATCATAAACATGCAACTCGGAGGGTCGCAATACCGAGAAGTATCGCCCCCCGGGGAGCAGTCGGGTCTGTTCGTTGGCCGGGAAAGCTTTCGACGAAGACACAGTGGACGGCACAGATGACTTATCAGACCAGGTTTCAGGTCCACACACAAACGCTTGACCTCCGCGATCAGTTGCTCGGTGGTTAAGTCGTCTATGGCATGGAGTTTCAAGATATGATGCCGTGCCGAAAGACCACGGAGTAATAAGCCCAGAGCGGCTTAGACAGCGCGACGACTCGAGAGAATTTGCTGACCTGAGAATCACGGTAAGCAGGTGAACGCCAGAGCACAGGTGTACAGATTACCCCCAAGAAGGATACAACAGCGTAGATATCGCAATAGGTCAAGATTTCAGAGAGCACATCTTCGTGGAGATCGTGGAAGAGCATCAGTCTCATCATCACAGCATGGCAACCTCATATATTGTCGTTTGCTGCACAGCCTTTGACAGCTTTCTGCCAGTGCAGGATCAATGCGCAGTACTTCGTGCGACTTGGGATGTTCATAGCGTGGCAAATTTGGGTGGTTCCAATGCTTCGCGCGTGAGATGAATCAGAGAACGTCGAGAATCGGTTGAGCACCAAAAAAAACATAGTTTATCGAAGCTGTGTTATCATGAAGCATTGTGCGTGCTCAACGTACTGGGTATACGAGCTACATCTACCATTAACGGCGTAGCCACCTACGACAATCCCGCCGCCCGCACCCGTCGTATCACTCTTACGTGGGGTAGATGCGCAGGGTCTTGAATGCATGAAGCGTCTCGAGCACACTACTGAGCGCTGCGAGTGTCTCGTTGTCCGCACCCGTTATTTCACCCGGACGGTCGGCAAATGCGGAGGGTCCTAAACGCGGTCGCATCTGGAGCATATGGCTGAGCGATGCACGGCCCTCGTCCCCATCCTTCACCGCCACTTCATCCTCCCGATCGATCCTCTCGATCTCAATCACCAGCTCTTCGAGACGGGGTGTGGTGAGGACGCGCTCCAGCAAGTGCGCAGCGGTCGCCACGAGTATGTGACGCGGCACGGGGCACAGAGGCGTAGAGCACGGAGCTCCGTCGGCAGAGGCGGCGTCATGAGGCGCCCAATGCGCATGTCGCGCGGTGGGTCGCGCGGATAACACAATACCAGGGTACGCAGCGTAGGACCCGCCGCACGCAGGCACGTGTGCAGGGAGTCCGAGTCGGAGCGCAGGGTGAGATGGAGCGTCTCGAGTGCTGGGGCCGCGAGATACGCTAGGACGCGGGCATTGAGCATGGGGTAATCGAGATGGACGGTGTGCAGGTGTGGGAGAGGCTCGAGTGTGGTGCGCTCGGGCAGGTTGAAGGGGCCTGTCAGGTTATACTCTGCCTCTGTCGTGATTTGCAAGCGCTCGAGGAGGGGGAATGTGCAGGCGAGGCGGAGGATCGCTGGCAGACCAAAGTCGCCAGCCGGCGGATGGCGGAAGGCGAGGGTTAGTTGCGTGAGGGCGGGAAATATTGGGAGCAGATGCGTGGAATAATTTGGATTTATGTGCGTCAGACGCAGAGTTTTGAAAGCGGGGAATTGGGCTAGTAGCTTGGGCAGACGGGTTTTGATCCACGGGTTTTCTGGCTCGACATGCAGAGTGATCTCCCGCACATATGGACGAAAGGTTGCCCCGGTGAGGTTACTGAGGAGTTTCTCGTGCGTAAGGTCGATGATAACGGAGGAGAAAAGGACTGCGCGGCTCAATGAAAGCCAAATGTGTGAGACAAGCCCCAAGTTAGACAGAGTGCGGCTGTCTCCAGCGTCGATCTGTTTGATGACTTGGTCGACCAGCTCTGGAGGAAGTCGCGGATCCCGGCTGGGTGGCGCATCCGCAGAACCTGAAGGCGGCCCTTCCAGGGCTTTGGGACTCCAAGGGAGAGCAACGGCCGACTGATCAGTGATGGGTAGTGAGATGATCTTCAGTCACATGCTCGACGCATCCATCATTCAGCGGCAAGCAGGACCAAACTCCGAGAGTACCACCGCAATTACGAAATTTTACATGGTGCTGGCACGCTGGTGGCCGAGGCCAAAAATTCCGCCATGAATAAGAGGAAGGGCAGATGTCAAACTCAGGCCCGGATGAGGTCATCAATAAATAATTAAATCCTTGAGACTTCAGCTTATTTCAACATTCACTTCAACCAATGAAAATCAACCATCTCGTACAAGTTCGTAGCATCCCTATCATTTAAATTTCCTCAATGGCTAGTTTTAATTTATTATAGCAAGAGTCATGGTATCTCGACATGCTTGAGTTACATGTATGATTTCTCTCCCTCACGGGTGACCTCACGCAAGTCCCAGCTTCATATGCTCCTCCGGCAGTCAAGGTGTCCCACCTCAGGCGGTCCCAGTGGCGTCGCCTCCCAAACAACTCAAGTCAGGGCAAGTCTGCGGACAAAATCAGCTAACGAATGATATGGAAATACGCATGTAGCTCACGCAGGGAAGCCCACAGTTTCGTTCGTCGACGATGCCGTTTCGTGCGTCGTTTACCACGGGCTTCACAAGACCGTATTCGGTCAGCTTTCGAGAGGCAGAGATTAGGAGATACGTACAAGCGCGAGCGCAGTCGCGAAGAAGGGGAGCAGAATGAAGAAGCTGAGTTTCATTGTGCTGAAGGACGGCGTTGTAGTTTTCAGGATGTTTCCCCCCGGATCTGATTTTATACGTGGAGTTTGCAGCCGTGCCAATATAATGATAGGAAACAATCGTTGTCATGGAAAGGAACGACGCTAGAAATGGGTTAGCAGAGCGGGAACTAAGGGTACAAGGAGTTATAAGTAGATCGCCAATGATGAGGACCGAAATAAATCAGGCAAGGGGGTGCCGCAAACCGACGGAGAGGACACAGGTTGAGCACAACTTGAACCCAGACATTCAGTTTCGAGGCTGGAGCGTCGCCGGGAAGCAGCCGAAAGAAAATCCGGGAATGAAATCAAGGAAACACGGAATTCAATTGTGTTCTCAGCGAGCCTCGGACTTCATTCCACGGGATAGTTCGGATTTACTGGAGCCGCTTGCTGATATACCTGTTGGCATGAAACGAGATCTGGCGTTCAATTATAGCGTCCACTTCGGTAACAGTGACCAGCTGTGTAAGTCTAGATTTGTAAGTCTAGATATTCTGTGTACAGACAGAAGCAATGTTGACAATTCGAGCTGTGAGAAAAATGAAACAACACTTGGGATTGCAGGATTTCGCCTTATTCTTTGTGGGGTATAATATCTGAAGTACACCAGTTCCTTGCCCTATTTCAAGCGGCTCGGTCTCAATTGTCCTAGATCATTTCCATGCTTCACAGGTCTTGGCGATTAGACGACACCAATAATCTCCCCAACGACACTGCGGAAGGTCTTGTCGGGGTCGAATGCGCACGAACGGCAGCGAAGCGCTGCAGCTCTGGAAAAGAGAAATCAGTAACCATCCTGCTGAGAGCGCAGCACGTACATCTTGATCAGGTTTTTGACCGCTTGGCCGAATATGGTTCGGGTATTCTTGGTCCAGTGGGGCGAATGGGAAACTGGTTACAGATCAGCCACCAATCGTTGTCCCGCAAAATCAGCCGTACCTCGTTAACGAGCGTTGTAGCCAGAGTCGTATACCTGTCGGACGTCAGGAGATTATGGAAAAGGTACGGAATGAGAGTTACCAGGCTTCGTTGTAACGGTGGCGGTCGCCAGTGGTGGGCACGAAGGAGGGGAAATCGAACATCATTGCGCCCTGCAAGGTGTTAAGAGTCGGGGAAATACTTCATAGGAAGGTTAATAGGACGAACCTTGGACCAATCAGCGGAACGTTTCCAACGCGCTCCGTGGTCTGACCAAGGAAGCTGTCGAATGGTTTACCAAACTAAAAAGTTTCACTACTTGAATGCAGCCCATCTTCTTTCTACACACCTTAATGTTGATCCCACTGGGTTATATGTCAGTTCTGAACACCCGGTAAATGAATTACGACGCCTACCTGCGGTACGTGCTTGTGACGGCCATACCATCGGCCGCCGACTGGTCAAACAGCTCCCGCACTCGGCGGAGAAGAGCGGGCCCCATGCCGACGGGGACGGCAAACTCGAGCGTATGCCCATGTAAGTCGTAGTCCCACTCTGGCAGCGTATTCGGATAGAGCCCACCAATCAGGACGTCGTACGCGTGCCCCACGACCGGCCACGAGAGCAGGGGGAGGTTGAACGTCGTCTCTGAACTGGCTGTGAGTCTCTTCAATCATCTTGCTTAAGAGGGGTGACGTACCGTGGAAGTTCGGCGCGGCCCAAAGGGCGTAGAAGGTGTCAGCGGAGAAGAAGTTCGCGGTGCTAGAGTTTTGGCCGGCGTTGAGGAGGGCCAGAGCGAGGTTTCCTTCGAGGGAGGTGACAGAGAAGGTGGACTGAGATTGATATTGTGAGGCTTGCACTATGTATGCGACACTTGGGGCACTAACCTGGAAAGCGTTTCCGGATGCGTTGACGGGTAAGACGCCGTAAGTCCGCATATGGAATTTCTTGACGCCTGCAATGACAATGAGACACAGAACAAGCGTAACTCGAGCTGAACACAGACTTGGCCACCACTAAGAAAGAAAAAGAAATAAGCGAAGTGGCCCGATCACGGACGAAGGACGTACCCAGAAGTTAGCGGTAACATACGGCGAAATCAGCTCGAAGAGGTCGCCATTCAAGACATCTGCCTCGTCGAGCGTCGTCTGGTTGGCCCAGACCTTATAGTCGGCGAGAACGGATATTTTGATGCGCGCGATGACACCGAGCAGACCAAGCGAGGTCGTCGCGGCAAGCCATGTGTCATTGTTGGCGGTTTTCTCGATGTGGATAAGTTCACCTATGCAATTTAATAGGAAGAGCACGACAGCAAGAGGTAAAATCACCTTTTCCATTGATGATATCCATCGCAAGGGCCGCAGCCGACACTTGGGAATCCTCACGAAGTGAGGAACGGTGAGCGCCCATAGCAATGGCGCCACCTGAAAACGACCTCAGTATCATCACACAAACCGCACGAAACCACCAACCAAGGGTAATATTCCAGTTGACTGTGCTTTCAACGTCAGCGGGATCGACCACTCAAGCGGCTAAGAACACACCAAGGGTATAACCCAGTGCTGCTCCACGATCCTGAAGCCATTCCGCCCTAAATGCATTCGGTCGGTTGGGTCGACAACTAAATAATAAAAAAAGACTTGAACGCACACTTGGGGGAAAGTAACACCCGCTTCAACAACAACGCTTCCTACACCTCCATTCATTTCCAAGTCAGAAATCTCGTTCACCGCGTCAGTTTTGATGATGATAGTATTTGGGTCGTCGGAGCACATCGTGTCGACTAAATCCTAAGTTATTGGTCCGGATATTACAACGCACAGTGGACTTACACCACATGTGTGCGTTCTGCTCTGGATCAGGAGGTGCAGATTCATGGAAATTTGGGAGTACTCACGCCGCTAGCGCGCACAGGAATGCCCTGAGCGCTGGCATTTTTGACAATCGCGACCATTTCATCCACAGTGGACGGTCTATAGACCTTGGCTACCGCATTACAGGCAGGAAATCCTTCTCCATCGAAGGTATTGTAGACCTCAGCTGACCAGGCATGAATGAAGCGCTTCACGCTGGGGGAGGGAGTCACTCACTGGCAGATGCATGTCTGAGCCGTTCGCGACGCAGCCCAGCAAAATGAGCGCAAAGTCGACCAGCATGTCGTTGAGGAACTGCTCACCGGGACGGTGGGGTTTGGGGTATGTTAAACGAACTCTGGGCGCTATATAACCACGCGAGGAATGTGGGGAGACGCATGTGCCAACGCGGGGTCAAAGCGCCAAGCAACGGAACACGTCCTAATTGGGTAATTTGCACGTGAATATCCCCGATCGCGAAAGTCCCACACTGCCAACAGCTATAATAAAACTGTCCAAAAGTCCATTGAAAAACTGCGTCCGTGTATTAGCCGCTGTAGCAGTTGTCGAAAAACCCGCCAAGAATTCCACATCCCTTTACCATATCCGCAGGCCCTTGTCGAGTGAATATTTTCCTCCCCAAATTCCCATTCCTACGCTTGCCTTAGATGATTCGCACCTGACCCCGCCGTATTCTGTTGGCGTTTCAGGTCAAGGTGGCAATAGTATTCGGGAAACCATGATTTGCAGTCATGAGGCCAGCGCTTTACTCGTGGCAGGACATGATTGTTGATGAGTTGATCGTAGTCATATGTTTTGGACATCGTTAAAGGCTGTTAAAAGCTTCTGCATGTGTAAGGTGAATCGCCAACGGCGCTCTTCATCGCCTTACGGTTCTACATTCTCCCCTTCCGGGCCCTCCTCCCCGTTGATTTACGACTCCGTCCATTAGCAAAAAAACTTATTCAGCACCTCCACAAGGTAACGTTTTGTTCGCACATACGCAGACAGAACACGATGCAAAAAGCTCGGCCAAGGGATTCGGTCTGGTCGCTTGCCCCCAGAAACCTTTCAGAAGCTCAGAAGGCGATGAGTATTCAGTGGAAGCCAGAAGTGTCATGCGTCTCTGGGTACAAATGCGGCCCCTCATACATATTTATTGTATTAGGTATTACGTTTGGCTCTCTGCTGGGCTCAGTTGCGTTTCATTATCAAGATGGGAACTGTCAAGTCAATATTTGGCCGCGGGGTCAGTGGGTCACTGTTTAGTGGGAACGGAACCTTGTTAAATCATCAATGTTTGGCTGTGCTTCATGATCGCGTCGCGCTGTGGACGTCACGAGATCTTTAATTTACAACTGAATTTTATAGTTCTCTATTCAAGCCGAAGTTTCCATTCGGACGGAAGAGGGGTGTGGTACATGCAGGCACTGCAAAGATACAAAAGCCATAGAAAACGAAAGACACATCAAAAAAAGGGAGCAGACCCAAGGTCGCGCCCGGAATCGAACCGGGGTTGCCAGAAGGCCGAGATTACCATCAGAATCTGGAGTGATAACCGCTACACTACGCAACCGTGCTGTGCGAGTCGATGGTTGTATTGCTGGTCTTGGTCTGATCTCGGGGAAGCTCACAGCCACGAGCATGATGGCGGGTCCCGGGCCGTGTTTTCTCTTTTCAACTTTCCTCCACGATAATCGAGTACTCCAATTCACTGTTTCAATCCCTTTGTGTTGGCTGACCCAGATCTTTAATTCAACGTCTTGATGTCTCCCCAAGGTCCGACTCTGACATGGCTCTGAAGCTCTGAACTTTGAATGGCAAATTGGCCCTCCCCCAGAGCTCCCAATGTCTCAATCGCTTCTATTTGGGCCTCGTCTCACTTACCCTTATGACTCACAATTCTACCCGCTTCGGACTTGCGCCAGGTATGTGTCGCTCTCTTGATTGCTTCCATTCCATGGCAGTCGAGAAACGGAGATCATGGCAAGATCATGGTCGACACACCTGGGCGCGGAGTTTTCCCTGTTTGAAATCCGTGGACGTGCATCTGGTTCTGCGGTAACGGACACATCGGATTCCTCCGTGCAATCACATCCAGAGTCCATTTCCCGCACAATGGACTGAATCTCCCTTTCACCTTGCTTGCTCTTTGTACGCATTTTGGGTGCGCCTGGCTTGCTCTTTCTTGTTTGGGGTCAGCGTACTGCATGTTATTGTCTTTGCCAAACTCCAACACGTTGCGCAAGAAAATTATGTAAATGAACCATCTTGAATTTTCATGTTTTCCTCTCGGTATGACTTACAGTCGGATCTGCTGGGCCCGCGATTTCTTTGGTTCATTTCCGCAGTTTCCATTTCGTCATGAACTGATAAAGGATCAGGCAGTGATCAGGCCCAATATGGAGAGAAGCTGTGCGTAGCCGTATTTCTTCGTGCCGGAGGTGCCGGGACGACAGCGGCTATTATTGCCGAGAACAGATGGCTTCGATTTCCCAGTGATTGCCACTTCATTCCCTCGAGTCTCGACGATGGCTCCCGAGAAATTCCGCCACAAAGTGAAGGATACGGTGGCCTCGATCTTTCGTTCACGCACGCCCATCCGTCCGGCGGATATGCCTGACCCACAACCGACACCACGGACACTGGAGGCCCAACTTGACTCTGGTCAGTACATCTAGTACTTGAGATCGATTGACATCCCGCTAGATGATGATCGTCTTTCGCTGACTGTAGCCGAATCAGATGGGAAACCTACACCTACTATCAGCGCGCCCGTTCTCTCCAGGGGAATTCCATCGTCCGCACCGGCGCCACCGGTTTCGAGTATATTGGCGTCCATCCTTCCAGACGATTCGGAATCTGGCGGGAATGGATTAGGCTGGAAGCTAGTCGTGCACGGACTAGGAGTGCTGAAAGAAGTATCGGCTGTATTTCCCCCTTTGCAGGCGGCGACTGGGAGTTTTCTTCGAGTGTTGGAGCGGATCGGGGTGAGTATGGCTGAAACTCTGTGCCGAGCATAGAATAAGGTCCACCAGGAAATAACAGACGCGAGAGAAGACCTGGGACGCATGGCTCAGCGGATCGGCGCGTTGTCAAGTTTGATTCAGCGACACGGTAGCCGGACAGATGACGAGACTACACGCAATCGCCTGGAAGGGATGGCTGCGTCCGTTGTTTAGATTGTCTACTCGCTGTCGTGTTAACCTCTTCGTAAATTAGGGCCATCGAACAACAGACACGCAACATTGAAAGGAAGCTTACGCCGGGCATTCTGGATATAATTACAAACACACCCGATGCCCGCTACGTCGTCGAGTGCACAAGGACAGTCTCTTTCCTGATCGAAATTTTCGAGGTAGACCGTGAATGCCGTCTTTGCCTCTGCGACTAATCCACAGCAAAGATGGACACTGCCTTGAATATGGAAGCCAGAACAACAGAAACACGTAATGTACGCCGTGCAATCTCAATCCCCAAGGTCCAATCTCATTAATTATGCGATAGCTTATATTGGAACTGCACGACCATCGCAAGTGCACTATTTCGAGAGAGAAAGATTGCTAAAAACTTGATCTATATAGATATGCTGGAGAAGCTTGCTCCAGTTCCAGGCTCGTCTTACAATGAAAGCGCTGGAAGCGTACACGGAACTGGTGAATGCATGCCTGGAACTCGTGTCGGGGTTCTCGCAGAACTGATGGCGTGGGCAACTGATCCCCAAAGTCCATCCGTTTACCTGTTAACTGGAATGGCGGGCACCGGGAAGACCACAATTGCTCGTAGTTTCGCGCGGCTTCTGGATGGGCAGATGCTACTTGGAGCAGGCTTCTTCTGTTCTCGCGCATCCGAGGCCCGAACCAATGTGGGGGGCATTATCCCATCCCTGGCATTTCATCTGGCGTGGTATGCTGAGCCATATGCTCGAGCTTTGATCCAGGCCATAAAGATGAACCCCGGGGTCACCTTCAACCTTCGGCCGGTCGATTTCCAGTTCAAAACCCTCATACTACAGCCATCCCAGGCCCTTTCCAACCGACTCCCGCTGCCAGTCATTGTGATAGATGCTCTGGACGAATGCCCGGGAATCAACGCTGTTCAGGCACTGTTGAAGACCGTCATACACTCGAGTGCGGTCCACATGAAATTCTTCATCACAAGCCGTCCCGAGTATCATATCGAGACAGAGTTTCGAACAGGAAATGACACCCATCACTTTCGCCTCCGTGATATCGAGCGGGACATTGTTACCGCTGACATTGCCAAGTATCTCCGCAAGAACTTACATGACATCGCTTCTGCCATAAACGCTCCTGGCTGGCCGGAGGACACTGACCTCCACGAACTCGTGCAACGGACTGGGAATCTTTTCATCTTTGCATCCACCACTATTCAATATCTGGAGACGAAATCGCGCTCGCGCATTCAGGTTCAAAAGCGGCTCGACAATATTCTCCACAGCACATCACCGACGGAAATTCAAACTGCCGGAATTGATGCTCTATATGGCCAAATCATCAGGAATGCGTGGAACGGGATCGAGTCCGACGAAAAGACGACTCAAAAGAGGATACTGACAACTATCTTGTGCCTTCGGGAGCCGCTTTCCCTCAATACGATCGCTGGATTGATGGCGGAGGATGCAGAGAACCTCGAGGCATCACTGGCGGATTTTCACTCGGTTATTGATATCCCACACCCATCGAACGCTCCGGTTCTCATTTTTCATGGATCCTTCCGTGACTACATGATAGACAGCCGTCGCGCCGGGTCCAACAGACTGGACATGCCAGCATATCATGCTGTGCTAGCCCTCCAATCCCTCAAATGTCTGAACTCGTACCTTCACCAAAATCTCTGTAACGTCAATCGTACAGATTCAAACACCATCATCACCGAAGATATCCTCGCGCGATCCATTTCGCCGCATCTGCGCTATGCTGCAGTCCATTGGGGTACTCACATATCTCTCATCCCCCTTGGCACAATTCACCCCAACCTGGTCTCGGAATTGACAGTCCTGACCAAGACCCACATGCTGCACTGGCTTGAGTGTTTGAGCCTTATCGGGAAACTTGATATTGCCGTGGACTGCCTTCAGAAAGCAATTTTGTTCGCTTCTGTGCGTGCCATATTTGACTTATACCACTATTTCTGAAAGTTTGACACAGTGTCAAGATTGTGGGGAAATTAGATCTCTGCTCGACGAAGTTCGACGAATGGTCCCACAGATCTTCAAATTTGCGAGCATATATCCACTGGAGGTTTATCATTCTGCTTTAGCATGGCTTCCTATACAGTCAAGATTACGGAATACCTACTATACCGGAAAAACTCCAGCTATTCGAGTGGGTCTTCCACAGCAATGGAAGAGCTTGGAACAGATTTTGGAGCAAGGTGAAGCATGCTATTCAGTTGCATTTTCCCCGGATGGGACCCGGATAGCCTGCGGATTGGAAGACCAAAAGATTCGAATCTGGAACATAACAACTGGGGAGCTGGAGCGGGAGATCACAGGACACTCTGGAGGAGTAGGTTCGGTGGCATTCTCCCGGGATGGATCCCACGTAGCATCGGCATCCTACAACAACCCGGTTCGAATCTGGAATACGACGACCGGAGAGCTGGAACGAGAGCTTGTTGGGCACTCTCAGGTGAATGCGGTTGCATTCTCGCCAGATGGAGTGCACATCGTGTCGGGGTCCTATGACAAGACAGTTCGGATCTGGAATATCCGAACTGGAGATCTCGAGCGCGAGCTTGCGGCGCATTCTCAGTTGGTCCAGTCGGTCGCATTCTCCTTTGATGGCAGTCATATCGCATCGGGGTCGGACGATACGACAGTTTGCATTTGTAATGTTGCGACTGGAGTCGCAGAACGGAAGCTCACCGGGCACGCGAGTCGCGTGCGCTCTGTTGCATTCTCACCGGATGGGGCCCTCATCGCATCGGGCTCATCGGACAAGACGATTCGGATCTGGGAAGTCGAAACTGGAGAGATGAATTATCGGCTTGCGGGACATGCCGATGAAGTGAATTCCGTCGGATTCTCGCCTGACGGGGGACACCTCGCCTCAGGATCGGATGACAAGACAGTTCGAATCTGGAACGCCAAAACCGGAGAGCTGGAGCGAGAGCTTGTGGGGCACTCTGCTTGGGTGCGTTCAGTTGCATTATCGCCGCATGGAGCATGCATAGCATCGGCGTCATACGACAAGTCAGTTCGGATCTGGAATGTTGAAACCGGAGAAGGGGAACAGGAGGAGGACGATTCTGAATGGGTGTGGTCGGTGGCGTTCACGTCCGATGGAGCACGCATAACATCAACCTCATACAATGGCACGGTTAAAATCTGGAACGTCGTCACAGGGGAATTAATGCGGGACGACGATATTTCGATTGGTACAACACATTTCCTTTCTTTACCTGTATTCTGAAACTTTCCAGGACCCAACTCCGAGTCCAGCCAACTTGTTGGGGCCGAACACTCAACAGCGTCGCATGAACCGATGTGCCAGTTTGACGAGGAAAGTGGATATCTCTCACTTCACGCTGCGACGGGTGAAGTAGGCAGTCAATTGTGGATGTGGCCGGAGTACCAGGCCGGCATCTGGTGCTCTGACTTCCACGGGTCAAAAGCATGTTTTGGATACCGTTCGGGGCGAGTAGTGTTAGTTGATCTGGCGCAGTGGTAAATACAATACTATTCGTGTGAATGTCTGAACGAGTATCTTGGATTCTCAACATTGTTGGTGGTAAACAGTAATCAAGGACTTTAAAAATGTACCACGGGAAACCTGGTAGAGGCAGTAGGCTCGAATCCAGCCTGTCGATACACACGACAGCTTGCCTTGATTGACAGACCCGCCACTGGCCTATAAAGGCATGGTGACTTATCCAGAGCCGGATTAATCTTCTGTGTCTTTCTAGTAACAGATATCGTTTGTCAAATCAGCCGACTTGCATCAGCGACGCCTTTGTTTGCAGCCGAACTCCTGTGTCATGCCGAGGGCACGCTGAAATCGGCGAGAGGCTATTCCTAGCGTGTTGAGATCGTTGACAACTGAAGTATGAATTCCTGTCAAAACAGCCGCTGCTGTGAATACCGTGCGAAGCCCGGGAAAACCAATCCAAATGTCGTCGGCAAGCTCATTTATGATAGGTTATATCTCTTGTACCGCCCGAAAGATCGTATTTCCGCCCTCGGGATTGAAATGACCATGCGCCTGCCACAGCAATGGATTTTCATTCCTGCTAACTGGCACACCGGGAAAAGATTGCTAACCTTGAGCGCATCAGCTGCTGTGGCCAGTACCGAGTGCAAGCCCGCTGCAGCGACATAAATTGCCTGTACAATAACCCGTATAAACCATCAAAGTGTGGACGACTTGCCATAGGACCAGTATCATTGGCGAACCGCGCATGGAATGCTCGGACGGTTGCTTGACTGCGGGAAATGTGTTCACCTAGGGCGGCGATGGCAGTTCTCGCTCGTAAAAGGCTAGAGCAGCCGGTTACAAGGGGTACGCGGCAGAAGCCAAGGGCTAAAGTGTGACTCCGAGTTTCATAGTGTGTTTGAGTAGTGAGTTCGCTCGCTCCCGCTTGAATATCTCCCCCGGTGTGGCGCGTGATAGTAGCCTCGCCAATTCAACTTCCTACGCAGGACAGATGTGAAGGCCAGCCTGCTGGGTCGGACGACTTGCCCGTCCTCGCAATCTTGGGTGGCGGATCGATACAAGTGATATTGGACTCTGCTCGAACACTCCGAAGTTGCCTCCGGGACTCGGAGTTTCCTATGTTATGCCGCGAGTAATGTCCGAGTCGGCAGCAGGCTTGAAAGGAAAAAAGGGGATCAAGGGGTAGGGAATCAAATGCCTGCGATATATTATGGTGGACGTTACCTGCTTCAATGTGACGCTACATTTTGATATCCTCTTACTCTGCCTCAATGTAACCCACACACCCGTCCTGCATTGGTTCATGATTAAAAGAGGGACAGTTGTCACCCAAGACTTCTCGATACGGTTCCTAAGGACCTGATCCAAGGCCCAGAATTCGGCGGTTTGATGGGTTCTTCCACATAGGTGCCAAGGAAAACCATTACATCGACGTTGGATGGAATGCCTCTGTACTTCAAGTTCACCCTGGATGCTATTATAGTGACGGAGTCAACATATAATATGTTCTTATAGGGAATGTAAAAGTCAATTAAAGCAGCCTAAGATCTGACCACTGCGAGTGTAACAACGGCAAAAAAGGACTTCACTTGCCCAACTATTCACAGGGGTCAACGGACGCAGGCCGCAGCTACATTCCCATAAACTCGCTGTTCAGCCTGTGGACTGCACGAGTATAATTCATTCCGTAGGATTCCCGCAGAACGTCAACGAGGCGAAACCTTGAGGCGCGCCAGGTCTTGCCACCACCGGCGGAGTTTCGCGGCAGTTCCAGCCTTCCAGGTTAACTCCTGCGCGACTTCTTGGTTGAATTCTCAGGAACGGAAGCGGGTACAAATCCAAATGGGATTTCTGAGTTCCATTTTTCAGGCATCCTCTTCCTTGGGTGCCAGGAATATGAGTCAGTTACATGAGTTGGCACAACGCGGATGTAGGGGGAGTGATTCTTGTATTGAGCTGCGAAGGAATTTGTTTGAAGGATGTGATTCCCAACTTCTATGCGGCGGGCGCGACCTTCGTACCATTTGTCAGGCATTACCTACCCTCAGTTCCAATATGAATCTGAGTTGACGGAAAAGATATGCGGATGTAGAATGCGACGGAATCAGGAATCCTGCCTTCTATGCGGGAACTTTGTACCATTTATCAGGCAGTCCTTTGCCGAGGTGCCAAGCTCAAGTATTTCCCAGAGTCTGACATGCGTATATTTGAGTACTTACTCCCATATCCAGTCGGATGCATTCTAACAGACCAATATCAATCCTTGTGATGCCACGGTGGCTTCGGACTGACTCTAATGAATTGAATACGAATTCGGCGGGCAGTGCATGACAGAAATAGGCAGGATCAGGGTCATCCACTTGCCAGAGATGGACGTTACATGTAATTCAACTTTGGATATATGCTTATCGTTCCGGGCCTGGCGATATATCGCCGATCACCCCTGGAACTTCGTTCGACATACGGTGAAGATCCTTTAACAACCCAACAACTCGGGTTTCAAGTCCGCCTGATATTCTCCCCTCCTATCAGAGGCCTTTGCTATTCCAGTGTTGGTAGCCGCAGAATGTTGAAATCCAGTACGCTGTGTTCTTTTCTGGGGGCAAGATTTCACAACTTCTACAGTCATTTTCGTCGTCGCGGCACTCGTTGTCGGAAACGCTTATCCCGGCCTAGCTTCTGGTAAATAGGGTGTTACACAGTAGAGATTTCAGGCTGATTTCGAGCTGATTTCGAGCTGGATTTCAATCTTGATTTCGCAACGGCGTGACACGGAGAATGCCGAAATCTGTTTTCATCTGAGCGATCAAAGTTGATTTCAATTTTCAATTTCACCCGCGCGTCATCTTTCTGGGCCGCGCCCATCGCCTCCCGCCCATCGGCCACGACAACGAGCTCAATATCTGCCTTTTGCAACTTCATTATGTGACGCACTTTTTGTGAGATAGTCAGTCCATGCTGGAGCTTAGACCCTATGTAGCTGGTTTGCATGAAATTCCTTTGATCGTTGTAAAATATGCTGGCGGGATCGGTGGGGCGCGAGCGGGGGGGATGTAGGCGGCCAACAGCAAACAACATTGGGACGACACCGAGTTGATGTGAAATCTGCGTTGCTAGGCAGTCACATCAAGTCACACCAAATCAGCCTCAAGGGGTACCCACCAAAGAAATTTTCTACACCGGGTCGAAAAAGTGAATTAAGGCCCGCTGGGCACCCACCATACCATTAGCCGAGAGTCTCACGGTCACGTGCATGTCCCAAACGGGAAACCACAGCGCTGTATTCATGTCCAGGCTATTTGACATGTATTTTGACACGGTGTATTCGTTCCATAAATATTGTTTGGTACACCTTTCTATTTTTGGGCCCCTTCCTGAATCTTTAGCTGGCAGTTCGAACTTCGCACATCCATCCCGAAGGCCGAAATCGGAGCCTCGTTCAACCTAACACAGTCCAGATGGAACTTGGAATAATTAATGTGGTATTCTTCATATATATTGCAATTATACTTTCAAGTTACAACGACCCCGCGAGCATTTAAAGATCTCCAGGTTCTCGCTCTTAGAGCAGTCTTGTGCGGCTCAAATCCTTGGACCTTGGGCTGGCACCGTTTAAGCGGCTGGATCGTTGGAATAAATGTGGGCTGTTAATTAATCGTACCTCCAAAGGATTGGGTCACTCTGCTCGGGATTGGCACGGGAGAATTGCGGGAGGAGCTCGATGGGCTCTGCAAGAGGTGGGCGGCCGAAAAAGCCGTGAAATCGACCTCCCCATCAAACTCCGGTCGGAACGCGGTCCGACCGATTTGACGTTTGAACGGGTGTCGAGCTCGACTTCTGTTTTGCGGCCGCAAAACTCACCCATCTGAAAAATATAAACTGAGACACCCCCCCACTTTCATATCTTCCTAAGCGACCTAGATAGTTTTCATAATATTTGGCGGTCGTTGAGGGACAATATTCAATAATTGCGGCTAAATTACGTCGGACCGAACATACGGTGTTTGCCTGGCAAACAACATTGCCGAGATTTGCCGAAGCTGAAATGGCTGCGGAGGTCGGTCCGCACCTAGTCGGTCCGATCAACCGCTCGCGTGCTGGGGGGGGGGTACAGCCACTACCTAGACTTCGGAGGTTGATTTCAGGAGTTTTCGGCCCGCCCACCTCTTGGGGCTCTGTGGTGGCAGCCGGTTGTTTGGCAAGGACTCGGGGCGCAAAGCTCCGGTGACCCGACCATCACAAAGCGTCAAAAATACAAATTTTTGCGGGGGTAAAAATAAAAATAAATTCAGACCTTCTCAAACGCATTTTTGAGGGATTCTGCAACTTTTCCAAAAAGTGAAATAAGACAGTCGAGACACCCACCATACCATTAGCCGGTGTCTCGGCATTCTCCGGCTGGTACCCCTTGATCAGCCTCGAAATCTGAATCGAAATCCAGCTCGAAATCAGCCTGAAATCTCTACTGTGTAACACCCTAATGCGAACTTTGTCATTCCCACTACAGACGACTCATGTACCCGTAGATTTAGCCCCGCGGACGGTACCCGGCTTTGCCGATATAACCAATGCGACCTGGATCTGGGGCACGCCTGGCGCCACTGGCAATCTGGGCATCCGGCGGGTGTACACCAGCCCCACAGGAAAGTTCGCCATCCTCGCCAACTGCCAAGCGGGCGTCGTTAATAACATGACCTTCTACCTTAACGGCCTTGGTGGAATCACTTCCTTCCCAATTCTATACCTCCCACTCAACCCGTTCTCCAACCTCTTCGCTTTCGCCGTTAACGCCACCACTTTCAATAAACCAGGCGGCTTCATCGCGGCGTGTCAAATTGTGTTCAGCGACGGGACAATGGACACACTGGTCACCGCTGCAGACGGGACATGGCACACTGCCCCGATAGCCGGGCCGACTGACCTAGCATTTATACTTCCGGGATACTTCGAGAACCGCACCTGGGTCGGAGCATCGTTCATTGGCTCCTACGCAAGCATGCCGCGCGGGCCGATAACCTTCCAGCCCATGCCTCCACCCGTGTCGTTCGGTTCGTCGTTTTGGATCTGGACGAGCGAAGGAGGCTCGGACCAATTCCCAGGGGAGGCCCGCGCGTTCCGCTTCACATTCCACCCGCCCGAGGGCTTAGTCCCGCTCTTTGCGACCGTCGTTGTTACCTGCGACAACGACTACACGTTCTTCCTGAACGGGGAGTTCGTCGCCATTTCCCCATCCATTTCCGCGAGCTCGAACGACTGGAAAGTGGCGCAGCGCTATGTGCTCCCACTGCAGTCAGGCCCCAACGTGTTCGCATTCGTGGGCTTTAACTTGGATGTGGGGCCGAGTAATGCGGGGCTGCTTGTGCGCGGGCAGGTGCAGCTTGTCAGCTCGAGTGGTGGGATGGGAGGCTCCACACTCGTCAACTTTGGCACAGACGGGACATGGCGCACACTTAACGGGCAATCCCCGCCACTCAACTTCGAGCTTCCCTCGTTTAATGATTCTAGCTGGAACTTTGCCACGGCTTATGCGGCGTACGGCGGAGGGGTGTGGGGCAACATTACCATTCCACCCCTCACTTGACCTATGACCGAACTGGGTAGTAATATCTCTTCATTCTGTTAGCCATGTCTATTTCTACGTCTTTTACACACTCTCTCATCAATTGTACGAAGATTATTCGGAGTAGTCTGTTTGTTTTTCTACACTTTTCAACCTCCCCGAGAAGCCCGAGTGAATGAATGAATTGTTCTGACAGATTGATGCTGACACAGACGTGGGATATAATCGCAGAAATTTTAGACCTGCGGTGGCAGTAATTCAGCTTCGCGGGCGTGATGCGTTGTGCCCATCGAAAATGATTTCTTACCGATCGGCACGTCGGCACTTTAGATCTTCAGTGGCTGTGCCATTCAATCAGCACTCCTCTCTTTTTGCTCTCACATCTTGTCCCTCATCGCGATCGACCTCCATTCATTCAACCAGGTAGATCCATGGCCAACCTCATTCGATCTGCCAAGTCCGCCAGCGACTGGACTCTCAACGAGCGGCTTGCATACCACATCCGCGTCCAAGCAGTTCCACCCGAAGTATTTTTCGACCTGGATCCACTGGCGAATCCATCCCTGGATCACCTAGACCAAGCGTTCCTCACTTCTCCTCCCGGCGCTTCCGGCCCAGAATTCTCCGATTCCACTGTCCTCTACCTCGGCTATCTTTCCCTCGCAACCACGCACGAAAGCGCTAGCTCCATCGCCGACTTCGCCCGCGAAACGCTCGCTCTGCTCGGCTTCTCCCATCGCTCCAGGCTTATCCTCTCCACGCACTACACCATCCCTCTCACTATCTGCGGCTCGAACACCCCCACAGTGCAGATGGCCGTATGCCTCCTCCACCGCACAGCAACCCTCGTCCTGCTCGTCTTACTCACCGAATCCAAATCCGAATCCAATACCGCCATCGTGACAGACCAACACTCCCACGCCGTTGCCGCCGCCATCGCCGCCTACCAATACAACGCCCGCACGCGCGAGGATCTGGGCCTGGAGCCCCTGGAACGCATGGTGATCCCGTGCATCAGCATGGCCGGGACGCGGCCCACGTTTTATCTCGTCCCGGTCACGGCGCATCTGAGCACGGCGGTAGCGACGGGGCAGTACCCCGCGCGCGAGACTGTGGTGTCGATGTGCGAGTGCGTTGCCGGCGGTGACGGGATGGGAACGGGGATGGCGGACACGGAGTATAGGCGAGTAGCGCTGGGACGCTTGCTCGCGTTCAGGACGTTGACTGAGAGGCATTGGGAGGTGATCTTGCATGGGGTTGATTCGCCGCCAGGGACTTAATGAGTCTGGTTGTCTGATGTGCCACATCCTGAACGCTGCTGATCATGACGGAGTCCGAGTACGTGAATGTGTAATTTTAATCTTCAGCTCCAGTGTAGAAACCAGTCTGCCAAGTCTAAGATGTCCCGTTATTTCATCCTTTCGTGCGCGCCCTGTCTCTCCCTTCTCACTACATGCAATTCACTACCCTATCCTCGGTGCGCAGCTTCAGTCTCATGCTCTAATAGTCCCCACTGACAGCACCATATATAGCCAATTCAATCCAAACGCGTGCAACTCGTTCTGCCCACGATATGCATGCAGTTTTATACGGACCGTCCCTGGATTCGTCTGTATCCCGGTCTGATGAGTGGTTTTGCGTGGTTTTACGCTGCATCCCTGTGCCCAGCCTTCGATTTAGGCTCGCATAAGCAGCCTTGCAGGTGACTCAAAAAATCAATCACTGCTCACAACAAGATCCAAAAAAGAAACTGGAAAGATAAAGCTGGATGCCCGATCCCGAGTCGAACGGGATGCCTGCCGAAAAACACGAATCCGACTGATTTGGTGCAGGTGTGGACCTTCCACCATCGAGCTGATGGGTGACTCGGATGTGTTCATGTATCCTGCGTTTATGAGTGCGTTTTTTTTTGCGTTGGTTTGCACTGCGGTACATCTCCCCTGCATCAACAGCCTTGCAGGTGTACACGAAGACCCACAAAATCAATCACAGCTCACAACAAGATTTCAGAAAAAAAGTGACAAGCTCGAAACGACCCAATAGCCCGAGCCCGAGTCGAACGGGCGTCCTAGTGAATGCCTACTATTTGGTGCAGGTGCGGACCGTCCGCCATCGAGCTGGTGTTGGAATCGGCCTTTATCAGTGCGTGTGCGTGGTTTTGCGATGCGGGGAGATGCATCCCTGTGCCTGGCTCTCGATTTAGCCTTACATGAGCTGAGTTGCAGATGGCTAGAAAGACTCAGAAATGAATCACAGACCACCACAGGGTGTAAAAAATAAAATATTTAAAGAGCGAGCTGAGCATACAGCTCGAGCCCGAGTCGAACGGGTGTCCTGCCGTACATCAGGTATCATTGATATGGTGCAGGTGCGGACCATCCGCCATCGAGTCGGTGGGAGATTGGTCTCAATCCCTGCTGTGTTCATGCGTTTTGGGATGGTTTTACACTGCGTGGAGATGCATCCCTGTGCCCGGCTCTCGATTCAGAAATAGCCTTACAGGGTTATAGAAAGACTCGCGAAATCAATCGCAGCCCTCCACAGGATGTAAAAGAAAGGGTGACCACGGATCTACCCAATACACCGAGCCCGAACGAACGGGTGTCCTGCCTCAGACATTCAGGTTTTTTCTTTCATTTGGTGCAGGTGCGGACCGTCCGCCATCGAGTTGGTGTTGAATATTTGAATTCGGTATCCCGGCTTTATATGAGTGCGTTTTGCGTGGCTGTGGACTGCGAGGAGATGTGCCGTACGACCCAGCCCCAACATATATGTGTTGCGGTGGAATTATTTTGCTCAGTGAGCACTGAGCTCCCACAAGTGTAGAGCGCAGAGCGTAAAAGCCAGCAACTCGTTTACTGAATACCCTCTCGGCAAACAATGACGAGCGAAACAAACTTGAAAACCCAGAACAAGATCCAAAAAGGAAATTGAGAGTCCAACAAATAGCCCGAGCCCGAGTCGAACGAGCGCCGTGCCGTAAATCTCATTCTTCTTGATCATTTTGTGCAGGTGCGGACCGTCCGCCATCGAGTTGATGAGTGAATACGATGTATCGCTGCTTTACGAGTCCTGGATTCAGATGTATCCCGGTTTTATGAGTATGTTTTGGGTGGAGTTTCGCTGAGTGGAGATGGATCCCTGTAAATGGCTCTCAATTCAGTCCTGGATAAACGACCTTGCGGGGGAGTCAGAAATTAACCACAGTCCACCGCTTGGTAATAAATAAATAAAATAAAATATTTGAAGAGCCGTTACACAGCCCGAGCCCGAGTCAAACGGGCGTCCTGCCTGAACAATCGAGGGTTCTAGGTTTTCATCCAGTTGGTGGAGGTGCGGACCATCCGCAATCGAGTCGGTGAGGAACAGGGGGTATCCCTGCTTTGTGGGGGCGTTTTTTGCGTGGTTTTACACTGCAGGGAGAGGCGCCGTGTGCCCCAGTCCCAAACTATATATTGCGGTGGAATTGTTTTGCGAGTGAGCACTGAGCTCCCACGAGCGTAGAGCGCAGAGCGTAATCGACAGAAAATTATTTACACCACATCAGCAAAATCAAGATGATCACTGCGTTCAAGGTCCCCCTAGACTTACCATCTGGCAAGGTCCCTATGCTTAGCTGGGCAGACCACATCTGTCTAGGGGCCTACACAATCTCTGTGTAGCTCTGTCTAGTTCTGTGTAGTTGCGTGTAGATGTGCGTAGGTCTGCCAAGCTATGTATATGTCAGGCTAGGTCTGCCTGGCTCCCTAGACTCACCTTCTCGGAATACAGTCGGAAATGTTTGGAAATTTAATTTTTGGTTGAATAAACACGGGACTGACCCCAGTGTAGTTGGGTAGCGATGAGTTTAGGTACCTGCACTGGCCTACACAGGGTCAGCTTAGGTGACCTATACACAACTGGTCAGGCACTACGCACACTTTGCCACAATTGTGATCAGGTCGGTCTAGTAGACCTACACACAGTCTGTTTAGCCTCCTAGGCATTCCTTTACAGACCTATACACACCTTTACAGACTGAGGCTAGGGGGGCCTTGAATGCAGTGGATGCAAACCTGAAAACCCAGAACAAGATCCAAAAAAAAGGAAGGGGCGCATCCAGAATACCCTGAGCCCGAGTCGAACGGGAGTCCTGCCGTAAACGCTGCAGCTTTCATTGATTGGTGCAGGTGCGGACCATCCGCCATCGAGTTGGTGCTGGATTCGGATAGATCCTTGTATTATGAGTATGTTTTGCATGGGTTTCTGGGTGGCTTTGCGCTCGTTTCTTGCATAAACAAACAACCTTGCAGGTGTATATAAAGACTATCACAGTCTAGAAAAGATGCAAAAAGCGAACCTGACTGAAGCGTTGGGCGGTGCGTGCCCACCGGCTTCGGCCGACAATAGCGATGTATTACGCGCTGGCGGAGGGCTCGCGGCTTGTCGAGCATATCTTCATAGCTGTCAAAAAGGTATTTCAAACTCCGATCAGATGCTGCCGATCATGCCGCCGGTGGCTTTGCCGGTTTCGCCAATTCCCGAAATTCCTGCCGCGTCGGGTCCGGCCTGGCTCGGGCTCAGCAGGGCCGGCCTAGGGCTTGAAGCCGGGCCCTGAACACCACTAACGTCGTCGAGACGTGCAGGTGATGTCACCGTTCCAGTGGCAAAATCTGAAAATTATCTCATCCCAGTTTATTTCCTGGACCACGGATTGCCGACAGCCAACAGATCTTTGAAAGAACCATAATCACTGCTAAGTATTACACTCCCATTGCACCCATGATGACCGTCACACCCAGAACCACAACCGCCAAGTTCCATCGCACCAATCCGGGTACATGTGCGGCACGCGCCGCACTCTCGAGTGCTGGCCCACAACGAGTGAGTGCGTTGGGGTCGGATGCTTCTGTGCAATTGGCAACGCGTCTAGGTCGTCCTCACGCCCAGTCGTGGTGATATTGAACGGGTACGGGCAGCCACAAGTGCCATTCACAAAGCCCGCCGTACTCCCGACTTTAGCGCAGCAGGTCTCCAAGACGCTCGCGACGCCGAAGGTACAACCTGGAGTGTGATGGACGAGTCAGA